>OX424574.1:129027292-129327292 GCA_949152435.1 Gastracanthus pulcherrimus
TTAATGTGCAGCTCGATGAGAGGTTCGTTGTCCGCAGACCTTCCAGTTCGATGAAGGGAAACTCAAGCGACCTCAATCTAGTTACCGCCCATGCCGGGTAATAGCAGAGCAGGTGAAAGGAGATTTCTTCTTTTTGACTGCACCATCTACACAGATCCACTCGTATCAGCCGATTTTAAAAAGATGATGGCCCGCTCTGCAATGTTCCGGAAAATATCATACAACGTTCTTGATGGGGCTCTTGGAATGGAGTATTAGTTTCTGATTAGAAATTTGGCCTGTCTTAAACTTGATGAATCTTGCCAGATCCTGTCGGATATTCTGAGTCTATACTCTTAGAGAGCTCTTTATGTCATTCTCTGTCATTCTTTCATTCCGGTGTGTGGAGCGGTATCTAGATGAGCCTCTTTTGCGCCAGACGGTCCGTCTTTTCATTTTCCAGTCTAGATGAGCCTCTTTTGCGCCAGACGGTCCCTAGGGTGACTTTGTTATTCGCCGGCAAACTTACAAGGAGAGTCCACGACCTGCGGGAAACGGTTTTCGATAAGGTTTTGGGAAGTGGTTTCTGGTACCTAAAAATGATGCCCAACACCCGAAGTTTCATCTCATAGGCCCTTGGAGTCAAGATACGACCTTTTGTATTCAAAATCCGCGTTATTTCAGTAAAAAATGGTACCTATACTTCGAATCATAACTCTGCAAATTATTTTGCTAGAGAAATGAAATATTACGATTAAAAAGTTGACTAAACGAACTTTCATTTACATTAACTTTACATTCAGTATTTAATTTCAGTTTTGTTTCATATAAAAATATTGTTCTATTGCAAAGTTATGAACAATCAAAAACGCTGACGAAAAATGCATGAACTACTCAATTTAAAGAGCTGAAAATCTTCCAATTTTCAAGCATTTTTGGTCATCATTTTTGATTGTTCATAACTTTCCAACAAAATAATATTTTTATATGAAATGAAGCTTAAAATAAAGCTCTTGTAGACAACTTTTTTATCTTAATGCATCATTTGTCTAGCAAAAAATTTGCAGAGTTATGATTTGAAGTATAGGTACCATTTTTTACTGAATCAACGCGTATTTTGAATACAAAAGGTCATCTCTAGACCCCAAGGGCCTATGAGACGAATCTACGAATGCTAGATATCATTATTAGGTACCAGAATCTACTTCTTGAATCCTCAGTGAAACTCGCTTTCCGCAGCTCGTGGACTCTCCTTGTCAGTCAGTGACTCCATACATTTCAATATTTCTGATGAGATTACTTTCGTTTTACTGAGTGCAGAGAGTGACCTCACCTGACTATCAGAGCAGATAACCACCTCAAAGTCCATTAGCTCTTCACTAAGCATGCTTCTCGCAGTTTCCCTACTACCCGCCAAACCGACCGCCGCCCCAGCGCCAGACTTGCTTTTTAAACCGTCTGTGAACCACACCTTGCTGTAAGCTGTTTCCAATCCTCTCTTGTTAGAAGCTTGACACCATAGGACTTCCCAAAATTGAATTTTCGGGTAAACCTGTCTCTAGAAAATGCCTTGACATTGATGCCAGATTCATCAAGCAGGTCTCGATCCCGATGCTCCCACCTTTTTTTATTCGTTAATGTACAAACCTTCAAGTCTAAGGGTGGAATATCTAGGAGTCTTTCCATCACCACGCGGGGTGTGGATTTCATTTCTCTTTTAATACCTTATATCTGTTCGTGAAATTGACTAGTACTGTCTTAGATGGGTTTACGGATAACCCCATCTTCTTGCACAACCATCCACGATCAAGAGAGCCTGTGGCATAAGTTCATCCAAGATAATCTCTTCGTCCGCCATGACTAGTATGAGAAGGTCATCCGCGTACGCTTGTGCGTAAGAACTTGCTGCATTAAGTGCTCCAATGAAACTGCCAAAAGGTCGGGGACATGAGTCCGCCCTGTGAACACCCCCTTCTGACAGCTCTCCTTCTAACCGAAGAACCGCAAGTGGTTGTCCATATATTACGTAACGGCTTCTGTGGGAGGGGGGTGTGAGAGTAGTGACGAGTTTGTTACACGGGGGAAGATAGGAATGCAGATCAGTGTTACGTAATATTTCATTTGATTATTAATCAGACGCAGTCAATAAATTTTTTTTGTTAAATCAAATTTGCGCGCGCCACATTTCTAGTCAGTACACATGCGGCTGATTACGTTCTTATATCAATCTGTACCTACAGGTTGATTTATAACTGCGTATATAATTGTTTTTTATTAAGTCTAGCTCTAAGTAAGTTACTTAGAATCTCCGCGACAATAATAACTTGTGAGTGAGAGATTTCGTGCGTGGACTTCGAAGTGAGCGGTCGATTTTTCGTAACTCTCTCTTTTCATTTTCATTTACTCCATTTCTTATCACCTATCGCTTGTTTCAGTCCTATTATATGCGGACATACGCTAGGGTGCCTCTCAGGTGCCAAATCCAGGCAAATGGCGTTAGCAAGGAATATTATTGTTTTTATTAATTTGTAGAAAAAAATTTGTGTTTTTCCTTGTATCTCTCCGTTTTATTTAATGATACTAGAAATAAAGAAAATGTTATTTGCAATATTGATTGTATTGAAAAATCTGGTTCATTCTTTCATATTGCTTTTTTTTGTTAGAAGAAAGTTATGTAACATTAGGAGAAAGGGGGAGGAGACTTTTACGGTTTTGTTACAAGGGGATTGGTAGGAGTTGGAAATTGGTAAAATCTGCGTTACGTATTATATGTACGTTCCGTGATATCTCGGTTATTCAGTAGATGTTCAATCCATCTGATGATCGAATGATCAATGCTATGATCAGCAGCTCCTTTGCAAATATTTTCCGTGATGGTAAAGTTGAAGGCACCCTCTATGTCTAATAAAGCAGCCAGCACTATACCCTTGTTTTTCATTCCTCTGCGGATGCGGTTAACAGCTTCTTTGAAAGCTGAATACACCGATTTTCCAGCCTGGTAAGCGTGTCATCTGGGGTGCAGTGTATGAACCGCAAGAGCACTATCCCTGACGTAAAGACCTACTAGTATTTCCATTGTTTTAATAACAAAGGACGTAATGCTAATTAGCCTATAATCCTTGGCTGCCTCGTGAGTTGGTTTATCAGGTTTTGGTAGAAACACTGCCTTTGCAATCCTCCATTTCTGGGATATATAGCCCCAAATTATGCATGCCTTAAGGGAGCACACCACCTTTGAACCCAAACACAAAACTTATTTGTATGAGTCCATAAAAATTCTTGATTTCAAAAGCAATCATTCTGAAAATTATTTTACTATAAATACTTGGTAATATCTTTTTAATTTCACCGTAAAAAGATACTCAAAATCTTGAACCAGCACATCATATAACATCACCATAGTTATTAAGCTCCTCCTCCACTGCCCACGGGATTTCAAGCGATCCCGGCGACCAAATTTGTCCAGGTTTCGGAATATTACTTTTTAATATATTAGTTATGGTATGAATACAGGAAATCAATTTTTACTACACAGACAATTTTTTAAATAATATTAAATAATTAATTGAAAAGTCAATAATACGTATGTAAAATTTTTTCTACGTAGTAAAAATTAATTTCCTGTATTCATAATATAACTAATGTATTGAAAAGTAATGTCCCCAAACCTGGAGAAATTTGGTCGACGAGATCGCTTGGAATCCCGTGGGTAGTATATTAGGAGCTTAATAACTATGGTGATTTTGTATGCTATGCTGGATTAAGATTTTAAGTTTTTTTACGGTGAAATTAAAGATATTACCAAGTATTTATAGTAAAAAAATTTTCGAATTATTGCTTTTGAAAGGAAGAATTATGATGGACTCATACAAATAAGTTTTATTTTGGATTCAAAAGTGGTGTGTCCTCTTAAATAGATTTCCAAAAGGTAATAGCAGCATCTCTAGCCCCAGGTGTAAGAGTGCCGGAAAGATGCCATCTTCACCTGCTGCTTTATAGGGCTCGAAAGTCCCCATAGCACATCTAATTTTTTCAATCTGTATTAGCTTGTAAGCCACTGGTCACTGGTCAGTGGACCAGAGATCACTGTTCCGACCCCGCCAGACCGGTCAGGGCTGGGAGCAAGGAGACTCGAGCAGGGAGACCAGAGCTTCGTCGCTGCTCGCCGCCCATTCCCCAAAGGGAAGTCCAATGGAGTTTAAATGGTTCCTGTTCTCTTGGGACAGTTTGGCATTTTCCGTGCAACTGTTCATTTGTTCACAGTACTTCCTCAAGTCTTCTCGACGTGTTAACGCTATTTATTCTTTATATTTCCTTTGAGCGGATCTAAAGGCCATCATTTCTCTGTGCCTTTGGTTCTCTTCGATCTGTAGAAAAACTTCCTACCTCGCTTTCGCAGAGCCTCTAGTTTCGAGCTCCACCAAGCAATCTGTTTTATCGAGTCCCTGTCGCGGAGGCGACAATTCTTGTCATAATTACCAATAATTGCGTCTTGGATAAGTTTGCAATTTTTATCGATATCCTCCATCGAGGCATACGAGTCCGTGAGCGCCGTCATATTTGTTGATTCTCCTGGAGTTTCTCCATTGGTGCCGTTCGTTCTGAATCTGTCTGGTTTCGAAGAGAGTGTGGCTATGATTCGTCATGGAGACTCTCCAAACATGAGATCAGCCTCTCCAGTCTCCTGGAAACCAGAGTGATGTTTATCATTTCCTGCCGAACGGCGTTCTTGAAGGTCGGTTCTCGACCCCTTTTAAGTAGGTCAAGTTCCATCCCTGCCAGGTATTCAAGGAGAATCTCTCCCCTGTTGTTGCAGTGCGAACTGCCGCAGACTATATGGTGTGTATTAGCGTTGCTTACGAGCAAGATCTTCATTTCCTGTTCGCATTCTGAAATAACGTTCTTAACCTTATCAGGTGGTGGTCCCACTTTAGAGTCGTATGTAAAATAGGCAAATCCTAACACGTTCTCTCTTTCGGTCCCATTCTTCCACCATTCTATCCTTACTAATCCATGGTTTTTGGATTCATACTATACCTGTGTTATTTTGCCCAGATCATGAGGACTTTTATTTTTCAAGATATTTGATTTTATATCTCGAGAACGGCGCGGTCATTTTTTACCAACTGGGACCCATTTTTTTCGTTTCCGAATGAGGATTTGGAATTAAAATAGTACATTATGCAACAAGGGAATAAATTCGACTTTATTCCCGTGTTGCATGTAGAACTTTATGTTCGACTTAAAACTGTGGCCAATTTATTGATTTAAAGAGTGGGACCCACGGAAAGAGAAAGAAATAACTCGACATAAAACAAATAAACATTTGGTTTATATATGGATTAAGGTTATTAAAATTGTCCAAAAATAGCCTGTTTTAAGTCAAAATTTTGACTTATACGACTGTTAATTCGAAGTAAAAAAATGTTTGTCGGTTAGGACGCAACTGATTTTCAATTTTAGTAGTATAATCAATTGCCAAAACTTTTTTGTCATCTCCGTATGCTAGAAATTGTGTTAGGGAGCCATTTATTATAATTCCCTCTTTACTTCCTTGTACCGCCCTGGCCACGTATTTTAAAACTAAGCTAAATAGGAGGGTTGATGTTGTGTACTAAAAAAAATACTGGATGATTCTGCATGGAAAAAGAATGAGAAATTATATCAATAATTACAGCAAAAAATATACAGTGATTCAATTTGAGCAAACTTTTATTTTTATATTGACATTATGTGTACAATATGTATTTCAAAATACAACTATAAAACGTTCAAATAAAACTTTTTAATGAATTGAACAAAAATTTATCTTTAACTTATATCTATTCTAAAATAGTACTTTATTTTCTTGTTATAAAACAATGTAATTAATCATTATAAAAACAATATCAAACTCAGTATTTACATAAAGAATCTATAATATGCTACTTACATGTACGTCAAGAACATTTTTTTCATTACCAATATATAAAAAGACAACATTATTCAAATAATAGATAATCATGAAATAATAATACTGTGATGGTTTAACTACCATTTACATTGTTGGAATTACAATTACAATAATTGCACTTGATGACAAGATTCTTGATTCTGCAGTGTTTCATTGTCAGTTTAGTCGGATCTGTCAGTTGATTTGAATCATTTCCTTTCTTGTTCATTTCATCAGATTTTTTTCTCTTATCACATTTCATCTTAGAGTAGGATTTATTGTATTGAAGATTGGTGATTGATTTTAGTGACAACTTCAAATTATTCTGATTTAATGTTTGTGAATTGAAGTTTAATTGTGCAGTGGATGTAGATGGAACCGAAACATCATTGCTGGTTACGGAAGATGTCGAATCAGATTCAAACACTTAAACAAGATCATTTGCAATTTCTATGAGATTCTTTTAAGCAAGATCATTTTGAATATTCGTATTGACATTAGATAAAGTTTCTTCATTTGAAGATGGAATCTTCACCGTAAAATTAGAAATATTGTTTACATTTGGTTGGTTACTTGCACTTACAAGCTATTCAAAAATTTTCTGTTTATTTGCAATAGATTTTTCAACATACTTTTCTGCAACTGCGTTTGATTTCCATCCTCTAAGTTCTTTTAAAGCTTGAAGATTAGCACCTGAATTCGACAATAAAGTGGCAGCAGTGCGATGACAGTGTCCAGTGTAGCGTTCAGATTCTGGCAACTTTAAATACTTTGCTATGATTTTGGACACTTCGCAGATTTTATTTTCGTCAATGACTTGGCATACGCACTTGCCATTTAGATATTGGATGAAGAATCTATTAGTCGCTAAATCAGACGCCTCAGTGCTGCATATTCATGCACTTTTTGATAAAACTGACCACCGATAACAAAATTACGTTCTTTGTATCCTTAATAGGAATAATATACTGAGAGACTGTGTACTCTATATCATTGCTAATGCCAAATATTAGTATAACCTAGAATGTAATTATTTTTATTTTATTTTAAAATGTACTATATATCACACTTTTAAAGTTAGGAATGAGCGAGTATATTCTTACCTTCATTGCTAAATACATACAGTTCATAGCTCCATCCAAAAACTTTGTGATTTCGTTCCATTTAAGAACAAAAGATTGTTTCGAATGAAAACCTTTTGCTTTATTTTTTATTAGAGTTTTCAACTTTTGATAATCATTAATGTTTATGTTGTGTTTAAGATTTATTACGCTTCGTAACATCGACCATCTGCTCCAGAGAGTAGAAGGTTTAAATGTTTCAGATAGTTCTTTGAAATAGACTAGAAGATCATCTGAACTAAACGAATTTGTTTTGTTATCATTACACCATTGTTTCGACTCATCATAGCACTGATTGTATCGAACACAAGATTTCGTAGGCAACAAGTCGTCTGTGATGTTTTTCACTTCCGCTTCAAAGTCTCTTTCTTTAATCTCACTATCACTTGATGAGCTGTCTGTTATTTTGACTTTTCCTTTTTTCACAATATTTAAATTAGCTTCAGAATTAAATAAAATTGTAAAGGCAGTAACTGTAATGTAAAACAGATGATATGTCTGTTTTGCTTATGGCGGCAGTATAGTACATGCTATACAAGTCAAAGTCGGTCGAGTGTAGCGCTACCTACAGTGAGACTGTCTGTAAGTTTAGTATGATACATGCGCACAATGTTTCACATTCTATCGAGCAGGGAGATAATGCGCGCCTTCCCCCCCCCCCTGGCTAGCAAGGCCGAAAGACTAGCTTTCGACCGAGGTGTGGTAAGAAACATTTTATATCTTATTATTCATATCTTAAAATCAATGAATAATTGGTGTACCGTTTCCCCGTATTCCCATTTCTTTTCGAGGAACTGCCTAACCGTGAACATCTGGTCGCTTGTTGGCTTGTATCTTCGAAATCCACACTGGTAATCCCCGAGGATTTCCTCCGCGAGAGGTGTGAGTCTATCTAGCAGTACATTAAAGAGAAGTTTGTAGCATGTACAGATAAGAGAAATGCCTCTATACTTATTACATTTGGTTCTATCTCCTTTTTTGTGAATTGGAACTATGATTAGGTCTCTTCATTCTTTGGGCATTATTTATTTCCTGCATATAGTGCAAATAACTTGTTGATTGCCTTACAGACCTTCTGTAGGCTAGGTTGCTCAATTTTTGGTTCAACAATGTGAATTTCGTTATAGTCTAAAGCGGTTTGTTGTTCGTGTACGTTTAGGAGTTCGTCGAAATAATTTCTCCACCTATTTAGTAATCCATCTGTGTCCGTTATAGGGTTCCTCATGTTCCCATGTACGTCTCTTAGGAAGTTAGTTTTACTTTAGGATCCTATCCTTATTAAGTCTATACCTGTATAGATTTCCCGAATATTATTTCTATTACTGTTTTCTTGTATTTCTGAAACTTTATTATTTTCCCACTTTCATTTTTTATTCCGAAAAATTCGTTTGGCTTGTTGCCTTATATTACGGTATAATGTACGGAGGTGACCTCATTCGCGTTGTTAAGGCTAATCATTCTTGGTTTTGCCTTTTTCTATTCCACTCCTCGCATTCTTCGTCAAACCACTTGCTTTTTTTTTGCTTGTTCTTTTTCCGCTGACCTAACACCGTCCTAGCAGCTTGTCTTATACATCTTATGAAATGTTTTTAAGTACTTTCGATATCACTTCCTACCTCCGAGTCGCCCAACCTATTGTTATCCGATACATTCAGTTTACCTGAGAGTTCCTCCCTATATCTAGTTTTAATTAGCGAATTGCCTAAGTGAATGAAACATGTGCTTTTGACTATAAGATTCTTCGACGCGGCAAAATTAATTACTCTCACTCCATTATCGTTACTCACGTCATGTAAACTTTCTTTTCCTATGATCGGTCTAAAATTTTCCTACTTTCCAATTTTCGCGTTAAAGTCTCCTAGCAATATTTTAGTGACATGGGTTGAAAATCTTTCAAACACTTGCACTAGTTTTGTGTAAGAGGAGTCTTTGACAGTATCGTCCGTGTCCTCCGTTACGAATGGATAAATACGTACTGGTACGATCATCAATAAGTTCAAAATTAATTCCCGGCCACATTACTCTATTACTTACTAAGAAGCCCGTCCCTAGCTACCCTGTCTTTTTCAATCTGCTAATAAAAGTGTGTATTTATTCATATACTTTAAGTTCGGGCCTCCTCGTCGCCTAACCTCCTGTAGCTACTATATCTAATTTATAGCTCATTGCCACCCTTGATAGCACCTCTAATTGCTAGTCCTGAGCTAAGCTACGCACGTTCCATGTGCCCACCCTTAACTCCGTTATGGTTCTCTTGCATGTTTCTTCCCCGATAGGCCCCTCTCGGACATCCGTATGGGGGACATCTTTACGTCCGGTCATATATTTTCCCAGAGAAGGATTTATGACTTATGTTTGTGAATGACTCGCCGCATTGGATTAGGTAGTAAACCCAGCGTAGGTTCATCAAATCTACTACCCGCACTCCGTGACATGTCTAACATTTGTAGATGCTCCGCGTTGGATCATGTTGATAACCGATCCGGTGTAGGTTCATCACTTATACAACATGCTCTTCTTCTTAGTTTTTTTTTGGTTGTTAGGTTTGTGATTGTCCTGGAAGGAGGATTGACCGTTGGCCTGGAAAGGGGTTTGGCCATTGGCCTGGAAGGAGGATTGGCCTGGAAGCGGGTTCATCAGGAGGGGTAATGATGGAAGGTGTGATCCGTTATCCTCCAATTTAGCGGGCGATCGCTATGCGTGCGCGTCGGTCTCTTTTTTGACCTGCCGAGTAATATTTATTAAAGAAAAGCGGTAGTAATGTATAAGTATATATATAATCCTTTTGCATAGGATTAAATGGCAATTTAAAATTTTAAACCTGTGTATCTGGACAATTTATTAAAATGGGCTTTTCGTTTTGACTTTTCAACACAGAATTAAATAGCAAAAAAAATAATTTTTTATTGGAATATTTAATAACTGTTAGAGGACGTTAAGTGCTAATGAAGTGGCAGCGGATTTTTATAAAAGCATGGGTACTTTACTTCAATGCAGTATATGAGTAATTCTAAAAAATTCAGCTGATCAGTGATTCGAAAAGTGATGAAAAAAATGATGAGGTACGCCTCTGCAACTAGAGTTTCATTTATTATTATATAATTTTTTATAAAAATTATATATTTTATATAAAAATTATTATATAGGTCCTAAAATGTACGAGAAAAAATTCCAACAAGCGAAAAAGACCTTGTGACACAATTTTGTTTGTATATCAATTTTTCTTATGGGAATTTAACATAGGAATTACGGACTCAAAACGGTCATCATTGATATAAGAATCACTTGACTTCTAAGGGTACAAAAAAAATTCACGTAATAGAATGTAAAGTGGAAAAAATGCTTTGTGGCATTTCACAACACAACACATAAGTATATATAAAATACAAATGGAAAATACAAAAATACATATGCATTCTGCCAATGAATACAAAGAAGAAAAGAATTAAACAAGCATATAATTTCTATAATACAAAAATAATTTACCTTATCGATTTCAGAATATCGTAAAATAAAGAAATAATTGTAAAACAAGAACGGATCGATAAATTTCAAAATCTATTTTCAATTCAGAATCTTCATTAAGAAAATAAAAAAATGACCGCACCGTTCTCGAGATATAAACGATAAAAAAAATTTTAAAAACATAACCTCAATTAACTCGGAGTGTAAAAGTCGTTATAATATAGGCTACTAACCGTCTCAAGAGATAGTAAAAAGCTACCTTTCTGGAAATTTTCAGCAGGAATAATGACATTTTACTCAAGTTATCCTTCGCCAAAAAAACGATTTTTTCTACAAAATTATTTGTTTCTCGAAATATATAAAGGATACAAGCTTGAAAGTTTTACAAAATAGTCTTATCCATATTCCTAATCGTCTCAAAATTTTTTTTAAATTTCCCGTGTTATATTTCCTACATATCACCGTTTAAATAGAAGACGACGTTTTCCTGTATAACAGAAAAAATAAAGTAGCCTATTTAACATTTCGGGTCGGAAAAGATAAGTGATGTAATGGTGTGGATTATGGTGTGATGACTATAGGAAATAAATAAATTATATTTGTTTATATTAAAGAAAAGAAATCGCTGTATTAATTAATATCTGAAATGGGTCGTGAAATACGACTATAAAATAGACCATATATATATATATATATATATATATATATATATATATATATATATATATATATAAATATATAAATAAATAAATTTCTTCGACGAGGAATAATAGTTGATAATTTTGATATGAGTACCCAAAATTTAGGGTGATGTAGGCAGCAGATCTGCGTTGAAATGAATCCGTCCCTCGGATTCATGAGGTTTTATGAGGCAAGGAAAATATTCAGCTTCTGCGCTGATGTAAGTAACTGCAGTGTAGAGGATTGCGAGCGAGCCAACGGCTCGCGCCGCGAGCGAGAAAACGTAGCTAGTCTTCACACTGTGGTGTTTAGCGATCGAGTGCGAGTTTCGGCAATAATTCCTCTCTCATCAAATTTCTCCCACTTCTTCACTTTACTGCAAAGGTTTGTCACTGTATTTTCTTTCTCTCTGAATCATTCCTCTCATATAATCCATTACAGTGATTATATGTTCTTTCAAATGTAAAAAAATATTATCGATGACATTATTTCAAACATACCAAAAAGCTCGAAAAACTAAAACTCAAAACTGGAAAAACCGTTAAAAAACAAAAAAGCATCAATAAACAAAAAAATAAATTTTTCAGCCCCATTCCTTTAGCAAAAATAAAATCATTGAGCCCTGAAACATTAATTTTGACCGTGAATGTTCAGAGTAATCTTCATCCACACACACACACACACACACACGCGCGCGCGCGCGCGCACGCACGCACGCACGCTAGTACGCACGCACACACACACACACATCCATACAGACTTCTTCTAAAAATAGTGTATTTTAACTCCTAATGTATCAAAACATGTTTTTAACATGTTTTTAGCAAAACTTTTTTTTTACCATCACAAAGCTTCCTCTATGAGGGGTAGCAAATAATTTTTTTAAACGTCCACGGTTGCGTTATTTATATATGTCCCCGTGTATATTATTTATAGAATATCTATACTATATATGTAGAATATATATAATATAATATTTTAAGAATATAAGACGTTTGTATACAATATTGTATACAAAGTAATGTATCGCAGAAGCTTTAAAGTGTTTTACTCGAAATCACTGTATTTAAAATGGGTGGGAACCATAACACAAACTAATTTTTACCCGACTTCGAAAATGGAGGAGGTTCTTAATTGGACCTGTATATTTTTTTTATGTTTGTTCGCCGATTATTCCGAAACTACTCAACCGAATTGGATAAGCTTTTTTTGAATGAAGGAGGATGATCCTATATGGTGGCCCCATTACATTACTGGGTCAGTATCGAGCCAGACTAGGTCAGTATGGCGTTTTGTTATGTTCGTCCGCCGATTATTCCGAAACTACTGAACCGATTTGAATAAACTTCTGGATTTCGATAAATAAAATTAAATTTGACCGATATAACTAAAAAGTATAAAATAAAAAAAAATTAAAAAAAAAACCAACCGGCTTCGAAAAATTCTCTAAAAAGAATAATAACATAATAATCGACTTAAATTTTATCGAAATCGGCGCCGAATTTCCAACTGACTTATAGTATCTTTCTCATGGATATGGTTTAAAACTTATACTGTATTGGATCTAAACACCTATACTTATAATGCCTCTAAAGTTAGATCACCGTGACTCAGTGAAATTCGACACCGACTTCGAAAAGGTTTATATCGATTAATATTTTACTCGTTTTAACGAATTTTTCGATTTCGGTTTGTTTTTATTTTTCAATTTTTTTTATATTTGATTAACTTCAAGTTTTAACGTTAGCTTAACTACATTTTTCATGAAAATATGAAGAAATTTTACAATATGTTAAAAAACTTTTTAGGTATCAAACAATTTTTTTCAAAGAATAACATATTTCTTAATTTTTTTGTTATATGTTTACATCTATAACTTGTTTAATACTCGCTGCGCAGCAACTTTCACGAAATATACTTTGACTAAGGCTTCAGTACAGTCATTCTTAAATTAAAAAAAAACTATACGATGTAATTATTTATTTAGCAATAAAATCCTGTAAGCAGATTTATTATTTTTTTTTCCACAATACGTTGTCAAAGTAGCTCTCTACGTATTCGGGTCGTTAGTGTAGTGTTTTCTCGTTAAGCAAGTTATTAACAAATCATTAATAATAAATTTTAATAATTTATACACAAAATGGTATAGTTAATTTAACATTTTTTAATGAAAAACGAGGAAAAATTCATCAAAATCATTATTAAATGATAAATATTTAAATGCCTTCTTTTCATATCAAGTAATATGCAATTCCTTTATCTGCATCATCATTATAGTCTCGCACGTGTACAATCATCTGCTTGTTTTCCCTATTTCTTCACGCGCTTTGTGCAAAAGAAGTACCCACATTTTCGTAAAATCATGCACATACGGCCGCGCACGCCTACGAATAATCCTCGGATAACAATAATTAAGCGTATATCTGCTGCCTCGCGTTGCCGCCATCTCGCACCTACTATACTTTTTTCCCTCGCTCTTTTACCTCATAACGAGCTACAACTACATGAGTCTCCTATTTTTCTTTTTTTTTTCGTTACACGACGATGCGCTGCCGTTATTGCGACCTCACTCAACGGAATGGAACGTGTTGCTCAATAGAGGCGCGCGATGCCGATGCGTCACTAAAGGACGATTCGCGAGTAGCGCGCGAGGCATTAAACGAGTGAAAATGAAATGGCTCTTCTTCGTCGCTCGACGCGTATCTTCGCAAGAGAGCCGACGACGGTGCTCCCGCGAGTATAGTCTCTCTTTCTTTCGTACTCGGTCTGTCTTAGGCTTTCGTAATTGAAATTTACGATTTTTCTCCGTTTCACGTTGGTGTCGGTACGAAAGATAGGTGTATGTATAGAAGCATTGCATCGTGAGCGAGGCGCGATGATGCGTCGTACGTGACGTGAGAATTATTGTCGAGGGTTGGGCAGTTTCGGTTACGCGCCGCACCGGAGATTGTTTAATTTAGGAAGATTGATTTCGCTGTAGTAGATTTAATGTACGTATATGTATACTGAACGTCGCTGCATCAAAATAATATTTTCACTGTTTTTACGCAGTAGGTTAAAACTTTCATTCATTATATCGATTGTTTTGTGCGCATAAGCACAGACCTTTATTCGACGTGAAGTGGGAATGATGGTTTAATCCTCAAGGGATTGCTCGAGCAATTTTATTGCACAAAAAAACCTATCTATTTTGATATTACTCGTGGTTGATTGCTTTTATTAGTGTACTAATTTAACAATGCGCTATACAGACGTGCGAGAAATTGCAGACTAATAAAAAGTTAACGAGTTAATTAAAATTCAGCGATTAAATTTTGCATAATGGAATAAGAACATGCATTCCTAAAATCATATTTAACATAAGTTGTGAGAGCGTAAACTACAAGGATACAGAAAATTAATTTTTTTTAAATAATAAGAGTTACTTCATGTTTAAAGTTTACTAGAGACACCCAATTAAATTTAACTTTTTTTATTAGTAACACATTAACGCTTATATAACAATCAGTTAATAATAATACACGGTGAGCTGCTAGCCAATTTTAGCGTGTCCATCATGCCGAAAAAATCGGCTTAGGCAGTTCTTTTCTGCATCATCTTAGTAACCAAAAAAACATCAAATGAAAATCCTAGCTGATTGTCCTGGCGAAATTTTCAAAAAATACGAATTTCAATTTTTATTTGTTTATTACTTCTACGTAATTATGTATGCGTATATATATATATATATATATATATATATATATATATATATATATATATATATATATATATATATATATATATATATACATGTGGGAGCGCTCGTGTGAGTGTGTGTATGTGTGCGTGTATGTCAAATATCATATATTATATTCATGAGCTAATGTAAACATGAGTGTTAAGCGCATACTGTTTACTACGTATAAGAAAATTCTCTCTCGATCAGAGCTTTCTCTCTCTCTATATATTCATATATCACTTGTTTTGATTCGCGCATCAGTGCGCGATAGATTTTCTTCGCGACTAGACCATGTTCTTTAAACTTGGAAGTGTCTTTATTTAAAAGCAATTATGCCTAATGTGTTTGCGAATCATTCTGAAAATAGAAAAAAAGTTTGTACGTGTTGTGGGAGAAAAATTGTACTTGGAAAAAGTGATATAAAATGTTTTGCCATTTCCAGTCATCACGAGTCGCTGATAGTCAAATTTGTTAATAAAAGTTACGATTCATCTAATTCAAAGTTTCCTTCAAGCATTTGTACTACATGTCGTAAAATTCTAACTGAGCATAACAAAGGTACAACTACTCGGGTGTTACCACAGATGCTTAACTATGAAGACATTATTCTACTTAAGGAAACCAGAGCTAATATTGAATGTGTTTGTTACATTTGCCAAACAGCAAGACATAAAGGACATACAAAAATTACAATTGGACAAAAAAGATCTTTGAATTCAACAATCAATGCATCAAATGGATTATTTGGATCAAAACTTACAAATCTTCCCGACCAAAATCAAGTTCGAATTGTCAAAAAGTCAGAAGAAAATAATCTTACGTTATGTAAGATATGTTTTGCTGAAATTTCGAAAGGTAAGCGGCATGATGGTAATAAAAGAGCAGGATTGAAAGCTTCGGATAATTTGAGTAAAATAATTCAGACACTCCCAAGTCAACCCAGAAAAGTTAAGAAGAGCAACTGTTGAATTTTCATCCAGACATCTATAATTTGAAGATCTTTTATCTGGATTCAATTTAATCTACAAAAAGTTATTGTTGTGTAAAGTTATATAGAGCAGTTATTTTTTCAACATAGTTATAAAATATTTAAAGTTATTTTGTTATATACTTAGTATTTAAAGTTATTTATAAAAAAATATGGGATCAGATCACCACCACGTTCCCGTTCGTTGATCCTGGGTTCAAAGCTGAGAGTGGTTAATAAAAAAAAAATAAAAAATCAAAATAAAATATATACGTATAAAAATGGTGAAAAAATAAAAATTGAAATTCGTAATTTTTGAATATTTCGCCAGGACAATCAGCTAGGATTTTCATTTGATGTTTTTTTGGTTACTAAGATGATGCAGAAAAGCTCACCGTGAATATTAATACATAAATTAACACAAATATTAATAATAATAAATATGATTCATTTTATAGTCATTTATTAATAGGTAACAAAACTTTGACCCGTTAAATTTTTAGACAGTTTTAGGAATTCTTTTCAGTAAAATAATAATTTATAAATAAAATCTGTTATAAGACGTTTATTGTACATATATTTAAGTATAACATTTTGTTTTAATTTTTATGGTTACAAATACCAGCTTGGTAGCTGGCTACAACTCTGTTATCTAAATAGTATTTTATTTGTATAAATATGTAAATTTAATTTTTTCAGATTTACAATTTATTTTTACGTCTGCAAAGTTTTTATTTTTCATTGCACAAAATGCAGAAAATGTATCGCATTACCCGGGACTTATTACCCAGCTTGTGGTAGGCAATGAGTCTACTGCGTCAGCACTACAGTGAAAGGGTTAATTCGTTGCGCGGTTCCTCTAAAAAAGGAATATGTTTAAAATTTTAATTGCCCAATTCATCGCGAAGAAAAAGTAATTTTTACTCACACTTCTACTCACACGCGTACGGTATGACCCACTGTAATTATCGTAAGTTAATAAAATTCTGCACTTGTGAGTTGATATTAAACTGGTCCTATATTAGTCCTATATAATATGCCATTGTTCTAAATACTATACCGCGGTAACAATGTTTTTGCATTGGATCATATTATATTTGAACAAATTATATATGTAATATATGTGTGTGTGTGTGTGTGTGTGTGTGTGTGTGTGTGTGTGTGTGTGTGTGTGTGTGTGTGTGTGTGTGTGTGTGTGTGTGTGTGTGTGTGTGTGTGTGTGTGTGTGTGTGTGTGTGTGTGTATATATATATATATATATATATATATATATATACACACACACACACAGATATATATGTGTGTATATATATATATACGTATATACACACACACACACACACACACATATATATCTGTGTATATATATATACTGATTAAAGAATAAAAACGAAGTTCGGTGAAGTATATTTTAATAAAAACGTATGTTATAAGGGGTAAAAGTTTCAAAATAAAAATATATTTTGAAACAAACTTCATATTACGTCAAAGAAGTTATACTCAAGGCAATTAAACTTATTTTTAAGTGCATCAAAATAATGTTATCTACTGAGATTCAGTTTACTTGAATATTTATAAAAATGTTGATTGTTAATCTGAATAAAAATTATAATTTTGTCTTTAATTTTTTGACACAAGCGTACATCATGAATTTTAAAGTAAAGTCCGAACCCCTTAAAATTTAGAAATTAATCATACGCAGGTATACCACGAATAATTAACTCATCATAACTATGTGCGATTTTTGACACGTTAATTTCCAGGCGTAGTGACAATACTGTAATTAATAAAGTAGCAGCTGTACCGATTTACCTTCATAAAGTAACTCTCATATATATACGAGAAAAAACAGGCACTGGCAGAAATCTTAATTATCTTTTTAAATATAACGTAAGTTTTGAGCGTTTACAAGTACGTTACACTTTCAGCGTATTAATTAAAAATGTAAAGAAACCGCTGCCAATTCATGTGCACTTATTTTCCTCAAACTAAATTAATTGTTCCAATATGAAATTTTTTGTTCTAAAACATTAATTTTGTTATAATCTCTTTCTAATTAATAGCTAAAAAAAGGTATCATTTATTGTTTTTTCAAAGAGTAATTCTCAACATTTTTTCAATTGAAATTCCATATTTAGTTTATTTAAATAACAGATTTCTACATCACCTTAGAGGTAGTTAAACCCTTAAGCCTAACGGTTATTTTTGTTCCATGATAAAAGTCATTTTTTGTAAGTTATATTGAATAATTTTTAGCCAATTTACATGTAAGTGAAGCTTGGAACGTTCGTTGAACTATTTTTAATTTCGGCGTGAATCGTTTTGTTAAGGTCTCAAACAAAGTATCCGTCATTCCTAAAATACGGCTGATCCTTAATTAATAAGATTAAAAACAGCCTAAAAGAAAGGAATGATTTTTGTAGCCTTATCTATATGTTTTATCTTGCTAATTTTTATGCGAGTGAATGAGCAGCCTTAGAAACTATGTACACAATTTTTTCATACTATTATTTCAAACATATAAACAATCTCGAAAAACTGAAACTCAAAAATCGAAAAACCGCTAAAAGCAAGAACACACCGTAGGACAAAAATTATTTTCCAGCCCCCTTTCTTTAAAAAAAAAATAAAAAACTGAGCTCTGAAGCATTAATTTTGACCGTGAATATTCAGAATAATACTCATCCACATCCACCCCTCCCCCCACACACATTCACACACACACACGCACACACACACACATACGCATATATTCATACTTACACATATACACAGGCACACACACCTAACACACACACATAACACACACACTCAAACACACACATACTCACACACACACACATATTTTCTAAAAATAGTGTATTTTAATACCTAATATATCAAAACATATTTGATCTATAATGTTTTTAGCATAATTCTTTTTACCATCACAAAACTTCCTCTATGAGGAAGCAAAATATGTACTTGTAATGGAACACAATAAGACCAAATTTGTTTGTTATATTATTTAAGGGGGCATACCTGGGTCAAACCCAAAAAAAGACTTTATTTTCACGAGTCTACAAAACAATTTATATTTAAAAGCAATCATTCTGAAAAATGTTATACTATCAAACGCATAATACTGTCTTAAATTTTACCGTTGCAAAACCTGAAGATCTTAATCCTACTCGTCACAATAAATCATTATTTTCAATATCATATCTACTAAAGGAACTTTGATCCTCACACGATTCGAGGTAACATTGAGGTATTACAACGGTAAAATTTAAGACAGTATTGGGTTTTGATAGTATAAAAATTTTCAAAATAATTGCTTTTAAATATAAAAAGTTTTGTGGGCTCGTGAAGAAAAAGTATTTTTTTGGGTTTAACCCAGGCCTGCCGCCTTAAGGACTACAAAAAATGAGAATTTTAAAAAGTATGGCCTAGCGTACAAGAACCCTATTGTTACTAATTAAATTCTTAGTTGCGACACAGGCCCGGAAGCCCGCGCTCGAGAAAATTGTAAGCATAATGCACCTCATATATCACGTGACACTCGCCTCGAGCGATTTGGCACCAGAAGAAAAGAGAAGATTGAAAAAATGAAACGCGTAATAAACGGAAGAAATGGAAAGGCACAGAAAGACCGGTATCGAGTTTCTACGACACACGTCGCACGTCACACGAGCAAAAAGCTCACACTCCCGATCCGTCTCGGCTTTTCGCTCGCTCGCGCGCAATCGTAACAATTTCGCCCCGCGCGCTTACATATGTAACACGTAACGCTCGCGCATGGCGTCACGTGAATTGTATTAAGGTCAGAGTCGATCAAATTCTTACGAAAAGATTACAAGGTCGGCCTCTCGCCGTGCGATCGCGGGAGCGCGCGAGCAGCCTTTAGTGGAAAAGTCCGCGCGTGCACATTCTAGGCGATTCTCGCGCAGGAGCGCGTCCGTATTATTCTCGCCCTTGAGCCGTCACACCGCCACCGCGAGAACTGCGAACGTGCGGTTCCTGGCTTTGAATTTCGTTCCATCGCGAGATGCTCGAGAAGTAGGCGCTCCGCTCTGTTGTCTTCGTGAGCGTGATTGTCTTGCATTTACAGGTGTTTCAGGTATATGCTGCTAGATGTACTGTGCAAAGGAGTATTGCGGATTACCAGCCCTGCGTAGGTTCCCAGGGGGAAATCATCCTGCGGCTGTTGCAACTTATACGTGCATCTTATTTGCCTATAAGGTCGGTACTATAATACGTGACACTTGTCCGTTACAGGAGTTCTATTCCATACCAATATCTATGTATCCACAAATAATATGAGCCAAACTGGATGCGCACACTTTTTACAGATGTAAAGTGACGGCCCTGATATTATTATTAAGAAATCATTGTTTTTGATGTTTTATAACATTTTTAGACGCACTTCGGCAGGCGACGAGATAGAGGGTGAAATGAAAAATTATATGTTCATAGCGGTGAACAAACAATTGCATATTCGCGTTGTTCGCCGCCACCACGTTTCGTCGTGTTTGTACGGTAACCTTTGAAGGGTCTGGCTTCATGATATGCTGCGTCGTGTGCAGTGTTGTGTGCACTGTAAAAAAATGATTGTGGAATTTTACTACTCGTTTCGTAATTTTACGACTGTGAGTGACGTAAAAACACCATTAGAATTGTGTTATTACCATAATTGGTAAATTTACCACTTTGGAAATGGGTCGCTTTGTTACCTACTTTGGATATGGTGATTTTACCAACGGTAACAGTGCAATAATTCCACAACAGTAGTAGTAAAATTCACACCAGCATTGAAGCTGATTTTCTACGTTTCATCGATTTTTTTCATACTTTTCTTCCATCAAACATCAAAAAGGTATGTCGTTATTTATATATTATACTAGTTTCTCATTCAGCGAGTGCACATTCATTTATATTCAGTAAAGATTTTGCCGTGCCGATCACTCCAATACAACGAGATATATGTATGTATTTGCTCCGAAGCTGATTTTCGACGTTTCATCGACTTTTCTTGCACCTCTCTTCCTTTATATTATAAAATATTGTATTCGTACTACTAGACAATAAAATTTGTTCAAATAATATAGTCATCATTCATTTATTGGCGTATCAACAAAATTGCTATTCATAACCTAAATTTCACCATGCTCATTGAAATTTTACTATTCGGGTGGTAAAATTAATACCTTGGTAATGAATTTCAACTCCTAATCCATCAACTCGTGAAATTACTACCCTCCGTATCGTAATTTTATTTCCGTATGGTAATTTTACTACACATTTTTTTTACAGTGTGCATGTGTTCGGTCCGTATTTCCCGGCATTCCAGTCAATCGATCAGATTGGATTTGTATAGTTATGTATAATAATGATTTTATTAAAAAATCAAAGACGTAGGCGATGGTTCTTATACGTTTAGACTTATGTGAATTGTGTCTAATCCGCTGTTTGGAACGCCGAGAAACGCCGACCAATCACTGTGACATGACACAGGACACGACGCAGCACATTATGTAGCCCGACTCGAAGGTGCTTCAAAATAACTATGAAAATGATAAAAAATCTTTACTACATATCTTTTATATTTCTAGATTTATGAATATCTTGAGACCTGTTGGCTGTCAGTTGAGTGAAACAATTTACATTCGATGGCATACCAATGCAGACTTTAAACACCTTTTTCTCGAAACTTAATTTTCTCCAAAAATTCCTTGCCCAGATGTTAAATATCTTATTCAGGAATTGTTAGTGTTAAAATGCGTAGTTTTTTATAAACTTTTAAAGTTCAATAAAGAATATATTTATTTCAGGCCATGGATTGAGTGTTTTTATAGTTTAATAATATTAACTTTTGTTCATTAACAATTGAAAAACATTCTTGAATTTATTAAATAGGTTTAGTCAAAGAGGTTTGCGCTAGAAACTTTTTAAAAAACACTTATTTTGTCCAATAACATGTAGAAAAATCAATTTTTACGGAATAAAACTAAAATTATATGTCTTATTTTATAGTTGTTTCCTTTTCATTATGAACTAGCCACTTACAAACCCTGGTAGAAAATTGAGCATATTAGATGGTCGGTTCACGATCTATTGGGCAGATCCGTTTCCTAATAGTTCGCCAGAAATAAACCAGCATCTGACCAGAAATTTATAGAAAATCTAAATAGCTTACATAACCCTAAAAAATTATTGAAAATGTAAATCCCATTATAGTACTTCTGCGTTAAAACAGCATGCAAATTTTTATTCGATTATTTATTTGATTTTTTTATGTCTTATTTAATTATAAAACTCTAACCTTAAAAAAACTTTTAATGAAATAAGTTTTTAGTTTTTATTTCGACTCTATCCCAAATATATCTTAGCATTCTATTAACAATAAGCTATTAAATCCATGACATAATAATCATTATTAACTTATAAAAATTCGTTAAACGTTATTTTTTATTTATTTATTCATTAACCATAAGTTAGTCAGGTTTCTGACGAGAAAACGTCGACAGGTAGCGGGGTTTCTGGCCAGACTTTTAAGCAGAAATTGGCCATTCCCTATAAAATAGAGTAAAATCTGGCGAACATATGGGGAACGTTTCTACCAGGGAAAGAAATAATTTTTAATACATATGGGTGATTGTCAAAGAAGTCAAATGTATGGTATCCTATCTATTTAAATGCCTTTTAAGAAAATAAAACAAGGCGAAAAGATTTTATAGTATTGTAGTATATTAAATAGAAAATATTTATTTTGTTTCGAAAGTCTAAACTATCCAGTTATCTAAATAAATCATGTTTAATTGACAAAATTTCCCTTTCTCGCCACTTTTCTTGTAACTTTCATGGCACATCTAATTTATGAATTTTTAAGGGGAGACCAAAGTGAAATTTCAGCCTAATGATAGTTAATCAATGCGGGGACAAATGCAATGATTTTATATGTAGTTCTTCACGAGGAATTCGATAGCGCACTCAACAAAATTAAAAAATAAATTTACCGCCATTTTGAAAAAAAATTTTTGGTTTCTGATTTTTAATTTTTGATTCATTGCACCGTCGCCTTAATCCATGCGTTAAGTTATTCAAAATCATCCCAGGAACCTGTAAAAAAAATTTTGGACCGAGAAATGAAAAACTGTGGGGCCTGATAGATTTTTACTGCTTCCGCATTTTTTGCGCCTCGGCTGCTTGGACCGACCCGGCCGCAGAGTTGCATACGACCAGGCGGCGCGGCACGGGCTCGCCGACTCCGGTTGGTATTGACCTGTTATTAGTATGCAACTGATTATTGTTATTAGTATGCAACTGATTATTGTTATTAGTATGAATTGCAAATTCCTATGCGGACGACGATTTCATTTTTACAATTGAACTTTTTATAATATACAACTTTATTCTACAGAGAATACTCGAATACGACGTAAATGATGTTGCCTTCAAAACATAGAAAATGCTACTTGCAATTGGAATAATGACATGCAACCTACAATATGCATTGTGTAAATTATTATTGAATGATTACTGTCATTATATAGGTTTATTTGTAAAGAAATCCAATGTATAAGCCATAAGAATTGACAAATATTGCGATATTTCAACACTTTTTTCCACGGATAACCTACATGACTGTTCACGAAAACACGAAAGCTTCAGTAAATCAATATGCTCCTCGAATATTTTTCTTTTTCATTTGTTTTACTTTGAAATTCAATTTTTTCACGTTTGAAATATTCACATATAGTATTATATAATGAAGTTATAACGAAAAGGGATGTTGATAATAGTGATAACAATGATAATAATAATAATAGATATATTATTATTATTATTATTATTTTCATTGCTTTCATCATTATAATATTTTATAAAAATCGAAACCGTACACGAATCGACCGATAACTCGTTTGACAAATATAAAATTTGTCGATTCTTATTGCTTATACATTGGATCTCTTTACAAATAAACCTATATAACGACAGTAATCATTCAATAATAATTTACACAATGCATATTATAGGTTGCATGTCATTATTCCTATTACGAGTAGCATTTTCTATGTTTTGAAGGCAACATCGTTTGCATCGTATTCGAGTATTCTCTCTAGAATAAGGTTGTATATTATAAAAAGTTGAATTGTAAAAATGAAATCGTCGTCCGCATGAGAGGAATTTGCAGTTCATACTAATAAGAATAATCAGTTGCATACTAATAACAGGTCAATACCAACCGGAGTCGGCGAGCCCGTGCCGCGCCGCCTGGCCGTATTATGCGACTCCGGGTCGGTCCAAGCAGCCAAGGCGCAAAAAATGTGGACGCAGTAAAAATCTATCAACTTAACGTATGGATTAAGGCGACGGAGCAATGGATCAAAAATTAAAAATCAGAAACCGAAAAATTTTTTTTCAAAATGGCGGAAAAAAATTTTTTTTTTTTAGTTTGATATCGAATTCCTCGTAAAAAACTACATATATAATCATTGCATTTGTCCCCGCACTGATTAACTATATCACTAGGCTGAAGTTTCACTTGGGTCTCCCCTTAATCTTAACAGAATATTTAGACTTTCTCAACCAAAGAGATATGTTCTATTTTATTATTTCTTAATAATATCACTCTAAGAATCTTATTGCATGTTACATAAGTAGTACAGATGCCAAATCTGTAATTCAAATGACACGAAAATTACAATGTGACAGATTTGGCATTTGTACTACGCATATAATATGCAAGAACATTTTTATGCCTGTACCCTACATATATAACATGCAAGAACATTTTTAGATAATGAAATAGAAGATATTTCTTTGATTCTGAAAGTCTAAATATTCTGTTATCGTTGATAAATTCGTCAATTAGATATGCCACATAAATTACAAGAAAGATGTAAAAAAAAGCAATTTTGGCCATTAAATCGATTCTTTGAAGAAAAGATGGTAGAATACCCCCTTAAACTAAATATGACTTTCTTCGTGTATAACAAAAGAAGGGAAAGTGCCTATCTAAAATTTTCGGTTGTACAAGATAGGTAATTTTATGTTCAAGATTCAAAGTGGGATTGGCGATGAAGCTTTTGACGGATCAACTTGAAATTATGTATAGTATTTCCTCATTATTCCCCCATTTCCTCATAAGCAAGAAAAAAAAGTAAACTTTTTAAAAATTACAAAAGTTTTCATGGTCAAACCTACAATTATTAAAAAAAAGCAATAAAGAATTGATTTTCCATGGTCCTATTTGGTGTAACAGGTGCAGCTTTTTATTTTGAGTTTTAAAAAATCCGTATATATTGTTTCTTTCATTTTGTACTTCCGAACATATATACCTCAGGACTTTTCACCAAAATCAGTATTTCAGCGCCAATTCCATTTTCAAAATTGTTAATTTTTAAGTCATTTTTAAGCAATTTTTGGATTTTCTCAAGCATATAGCAATATTTTTAGTCCTATAACGTCACTTTTTACTACATTTTACATACGTTATCTAATAGAACAAAAAATTAAAGGTAAGTTAATAAAATAAAGAAAGTAGATTTGCGAGTAAACGGCCCCCTTAATGATTTAAAATTTTAGCAGTGTCTAGTTACCATTTTTGTTAACAAGTACAATTTTTATTAGCCTTTGCTTTCACTTTTATTTTGACGCTCGTATCTCCTTCAAAGGAATACGTTTCTTATTTGAAGGAGTTCTATAGAATACCAAGATCACACGATAGCGATAAAAAATTAGAGCCAATCTGGTTGCGGGCGCTTGTTATAATTTCAAATGACGGTCGTGGACATTTTGTTATTTATTTATAATTCGGGGATCGATAATTTTACTCGGTTGTTTACTACATTATCAGCTGTGAATATAATTACTTTCAAAGAAACATCTTCTAACCAGTTTATAAATTACATTTAAAGTATATAACTGAGTTTTTTCAGAATTTTCTAACGTCATAGGCAAGGTTTACAAAAAATACACGTGATCGAATTCCAATAATCACGATTAGAGGATTTCTCCAAATCCAATATATATATATATGGATACATAAAACATCTTAAAATAAAGAGCTAGAGTATACAGATATCTAAGAGAACTCGTGAAGTAGTCAACCCTACTGAACACTCTCAGGTGAGTTCTTACCTGAGATCTCATGCCAAAATCTCATGCGATTAGAAACTGAATAAAATGTTAAAATTTGTTCAAAATGAACCTTTATATTTCTTTTGATGAGTCTTATAGTATCTCTCGTCTATACAATACATCGAAAAACGTATAATATAGAGTATTTTTAAGCGAAATTTTGGTTTTGAAAATATGAAAAATTGCATCCAAGATCTCACCTGAGATCTCCTGCAAAGGTCAATTCTTAATTAGTTTCTATTTTTCACTGATTTTTAAATCACATTAGGTTTTGGCATGAAATCTCACTTAAGAAATTACGGTAGGGAAATTACGACTGCATAATTTCGAATGCAAAAAATCTCACCTAGTATTGTGTTACGATCGTCGAAAAAGAAATTATAACAATTAGAAATATGAGATAAGTAGAAAAATAAATAAATCATAATTTTATTTTACTGGGCATATCAGGCGCACTACGCGCATCACAATTTTATGTCAATAATCCCTATGGCCATATGAATTACAGGAAATAGATATTAATATATTTTTTGTACACGATATTTGTATACGTATTTCTTATAATACAATAAGCAGATGATTGCTAATCATGTTATGTAGTTTTAACTTACGTATTAAATAATATGCTTAAGAAGAAAAAATTAAATGATGATTTCATAGCCAAATGTGTAAATCAAAGGGTTCTCACTTAAAAAATAAAAATGATTTTCAATTGTTAAATAATGTAAGAAATCACATGACATTTTAACACATTTTCTCACTTGATTTAATATCTAAAGTATTCTTAATAAAAAATAATATTATCCGTGAATCTATTAAAAAAGACAGTTGTAAATAGCATACCTCAAAGCTGGAAATGTTACAAACGTTTTAAATCGGGATGCATGGACAGTTGGGTACGTAGTATTACGGTCAGTGTGTGTATATATAAGAATCAAATAATTAATGTGTTTCTCTTCATACTCTCACACTCTCTCATATTATATTTTACTCTCTTTTTCTCTCTCGCATTCACTTTCGCACATTGTTACTCTATCATTCACGCACGCTTTTACTCAATCATATACGCTCACACAGTCATTTCCATACGCACGCACTTGCTAGCAATTCCTCACGCTCTAACTCATGCATTCACTTACACACGCCCCTATTCTTGCATTCACGTACTCACTTGCTCACTCACCTATAATCTGACTCATGTATAATCTGACGTACTCACATGCTCACTCACTCACTTAATCAGTCACACACTCATGCATGCACCCACTCTCGCTCATATT
This sequence comes from Gastracanthus pulcherrimus, assembly GCA_949152435.1. NCBI lineage: Eukaryota > Metazoa > Arthropoda > Insecta > Hymenoptera > Pteromalidae > Gastracanthus > Gastracanthus pulcherrimus. The sequence continues at coordinate 129,054,561 of OX424574.1, forward strand.
CTATTACTTCCTTACATACTTACTCGCAAAATCTCTCACTCTTTCATTGACATTCTTATGCATGCGATCTCTCACTTACTTATTGACTTGTTTACTTATTCAAGCACTCACTTACTCAACTGCTTATACTCACTCACTTGAGCACTTTAGTTCTCTCGCTCTTGCGCATTCGCTCTCTCACTCACTTAATCACATACTTACACATTCACTGACGTTCTTACTCACACACTCAATCACGCACTGTCTCACCCCCCTCCCCCTTCTATTTTCTCCTGTATTTTCTCATTAATATACTTTTCCGATTTATTGCGTATATGTGCATAAATATGTATTTAGACATGTAAACTATATATAAGTGCATCTTCATTAATTTCACCACGTCATCCCCTCCCGCTTCCCCTCCCTTTTACCCCACTTTTTTCTTAATCATATTCTTTTCCGATTTATTAGGTTACGTGACTATTGCATTAGGCTTACAAATTAGGCATAATAACTACACATACAAACACATAAATATGTATTTAGACATGTATTATATACATAAGCTTTAATATTATTACCTCACATCTCCTACCCATCCCTATTTCCCCCCTTCGTTCTCATTATATACTTTTCCGATTTATTGTGTTACACGACTATTTCGATTAGATAGTTTAATAAATCAAGTATAGTAACTACACATAAATACATAAATACGTATGTAGACATGTATGCTGTACATAAACACCGTCTTTTTTAATTTCATCACACATCACCCCTCCCCCCTCCGCTCCCCTCTTACCACTCTCTTTTCCCCCTATTTTCTTAATATATACTTTCCGATTTATTGCGTTACACGATTATGTCGATATAGTCTTACAAATCAAGCATAATAACTACGCATACAAATACATAACTATGTATTTAGACATGTATACTATCCATAAGGGCATCTTCTTTAATTTCATCACCTCATGCCCCCTATCCCTCCGTTTCCCTCCCTTTTTTCACATTAATATACTTTTCCGATTTATTGCGTTACACGACTATTTCGATAGTCTGACATATTAAGCATAATAACTACACATACGAACACATAAATATGTATTTAGCCATGTATACTATACATAAGTACCGTCACCTTCAACTTTATTACCTCACATCCCCTCCACCTTTCTTTTTTCCCCTCTATTTTCTCATTATATACTGTTCCGATTTATTGCGTTATAAATAATAGTCATCACTTTTTTATATAGAATTCTAAAAAAAATGAATATATTAATAATTGAAATGGGTCGTGGGTACCGATTATAAAGTAGACTATGGTATATTTATTACACACAAATACTATACACAACCTCACACATTCTATTCACAGCTTTCTTCTTTCTTCCTTTCTTCCGGCGACGTTGAATCTTTGAATATCTCGATGATATGAATACCCAATCTCTAGGCTGATAAAGACGGCAGATCTGCATTAAGGTGAATTCGTCACTTGGATTTTAGAGGCTTGGCAAGGCAAGAGGAAATATCCAGCTTCTGCGCTGGTATAAGTGAATACATTATATAATGTAAGTGAGTCAACGTCAGCGAGCCAATAAGTCATCTGTAAACAATTTCTCCCACTTCTTCGCTTTCCTTTAAGCGTCTCTTTCTTTCTCTCTCTTTCTCTCTTTTATTTGACTCATATAATCCATTACAAAATGAAATAAAAAAAATTTTCAACGAAAAAAAGTGAAAAAAGAGCATAACTCTCTATCATCGCGCACTAATTAGTATAAAATATTATGCAGTCAAACATAATGCAGAGCACATCGGTATCTTTCGTTATGAAGATCAGTATAATCGTCTATATGTGATTATAATTATACATGTCAAGAAAGTAAGAACTTAAAGAATACACAGGACAATTGGGATGTTGCATAGAAAGTTTTTTCGAGACTATTAGGTACAGCAGGTTTAAAATCAGTATTCTTTCAGACAAACCTAGTTGTTTAAAAATCTTTCTCAAGCAACATCCCAATCGATTGAATATGGGAGAATAATTCCACAAAAAAGAATTTCTAGACATGCTATACAATGAGATTTGAATACTTATACTGGTCTGACAGATGTTGATCACACAAATGCGACTATGCTCATTCAAATTTGCTTGTATAATATCAAATTTTATACTTTTTAGTCAGCGATAATTAAATTTAAACGTTTAGAGTTCTGCTCTAATTTTTTCTCTTTCTTTTGTTCAATTTTTTTATATTTTTATTAAAATTGTTTTTTAATCTTGATTATAAAATTGATCAACACGTGGATATATCTATATATGCATATATAAATATAACAATATAAATTATTTATTTATGTATTATGAACACTTATACAACATATTATGAACCGCTGCCAATTCATCGGCACGTAGCTTCCTCCAAACTGATCATTATATTGTTCCAATATGAAATTAACATTGGTTTAATATATTAGTTATAATTATCGATTTGTTCGTTTTTTGATTAATAGTTAATATATCTACACTTTCGTTGCGCCATAATCATTTGAATTAAAACAAGTGTGACTAACGTGCTACCAGTAACGCTTGAAATTAAGATGAATTTATTATAATTTTTTTAAATAACAGTGTACCCTGGTAGAAACGTTCCCCATATGTTTGCCAGATTTTACTCTATTTTATAGGGAATGGCCAATTTCTGCTTAAAAGTCTGGCCAGAAACCCTGCTACCTGTCGACGTTTTCTCGTCAGAAACCTGACCAACTTATGGTTAATGAATAAATAAATAAAAAATAACGTTTAACGAATTTTTATAAGTTAATAATGATTATTATGTCATGGATTTAATAGCTTATTATTAATAGAATGCTAAAATATATTTGGGATAGATTCGAAATAAAAACTAAAAACTTATTTCATTAAAAGTTTTTTTAAGGTTAGAGTTTTATAATTAAATAAGACATAAAAAATCAAATAAACAATCGAATAAAAATTTGCATGCTGTTTTAACGCAGAAGTACTATAATGGGATTTACATTTTCAATCATTTTTTAGGGTTATGTAAGCTATTTAGATTTTCTATAAATTTCTGGTCAGATGCTGGTTTATTTCTGGCGAACTATTAGGAAACGGATCTGCCCAATAGATCGTGAACCGACCATCTAATATGCTCAATTTTCTACCAGGGTAATATTATTGATACACGTGATCTGCATTTAGAGCAGTAAAAATAATAAATTATTATTGAAACAACATATCTTCATTGAAAATGAATCCTGTTCTATCATACAAATGAGAAAGATCGTTCCATAAAAATAAGAAAAACGTTATATAACAAAAACGAATCGATACATCTAAAAACTCTTTGTGATTTTAAATCTTCAACAAAAAAAGAAATCAAATTAATTTTGATTAGTCAAAAATTACCGCGTAATACCTATAAAAAATAAGCGATAAAAAATGTGTTAAATGATACATCAAAACGAAACGATAAATCTTAAGAATTCTTTTTGATTTCAAACCTCCATAAAAAATATTAGCTTTGATTGGTCAAAAATTAAAAAATTTTTTTTGAAAAAGAAATCATGAAAAATTGTTATAAAACCATGTAAAGAAATAAGCAAAAATCATTCCTAACGAAATAAGCAATAACCGTTACCTAAGAAATAAGCAATCAAAAGTTTTTTGAAAAAATGTAACCTCAAATATCTTGAAAAATGAAAGTCCTTATGATCTGGACAAATAACTCAACCAAGAAATAGTTAAAAGCTACATATCTGTACACATTTTCAAAAGGAATAATGCCGTGTTACTCAAGTTATCCTACGGCATAAAAAATCGATTTCTTTACAAAATAATTTTTTTCTCGGAAAAATAAAAGTATTGGGACAACAATTTTACTGAATATTCCTCTCGGTGGTAATAATAATCATGAATTTTTTTAATGATATATTTCCGAGATATATCCGTTTAAAAAAATGAAATTTTTGTAACACAAGCACAATTTTCGCGTTTTTTTGTACCTATTAAGCGGGCCTAAAGGACAATTTTTTAGACCGGCGGGCGCAAAAGTAAATAAGTGGACGCAAAAGTAATAAGCGGGCGCAAAAGTAACTTTTGCGCCCGCTAAATCTTTTCGGAAAATTGCTATTGTATGTATAGATATATATATATATATATATATATATATATATATATATATATATATATATATATATATATATATATATATATATATATATATATATATATATATATATATATATATTTAGCCCCGCTTAATATGCTAGAAAAACGCAAAAATCAATATATGCGTTACAAAAAATATGGTGTGCACCACAATATACTATTTCGTGTATAACAAAATAAGAGAATTACTTTATAAAAAATTTCGGGTCGGAACAGATAGGTAACTTTAAGCTATTTTAAATGCATTTTTATCCGAATTAATTATATTATTTTTAACCTATAAGAAAACCTAAAAAACTAAAACACAAAAATCGAAAACGCGGAAGAAACAGAAAAACATCGACTAATAATAGTATATTACGCATCTAGGGAGGAAAAGTATAGGCTAGTCCATAGCACGTGTAAATTGTTACCCGAGCCGAAGGCTATGGGGTAGCTATTTTTCCTTCCGTGGTGTGTAAACTATTTTTCACCATATTCGGTCAGGGCATGATGAAAAAAATATTATTAGTCAGCTGCTTTCGTGCGTCAGAAACAAAAAAATAAGCCCTGAAACATGAGAATTAACCGTGGATTACTCGAGATATAGAGGGATACACACAGTCATATGCACACACACAGATACACACGTATACATACAGACACAGACACATACACATATATACAAATACTCATACACACACCCACACACATGCACGCAAGCAGGCACACACGCAAAGACACACATACATACACATACACACATGCACGCACGCAGCACATACACATCCATATGGACATTTTCCAAAAATAGTGTGTTTTGATTCCAAATGTCCCAAAACATGTTTTTAACATGTTCTTTCAAATATATTTTTTACTATTACATAGCTTCCTCTAGGAGAAAGCAATAATGAGTAATTTATTATTATATATAATACAATTATTTTTCATTAATTCTAACTCAACAAGTTTAGTTTTTTCAAAAATATGCGATTCTCAATTATCGTCATAATTCACATGATACGAGAAGTACACTTATAATTTGCAACAGAATAACAGCGAGTGAAAGGCCATTAATCTTTCTCGAAGTATCTTATATGATTTCGTATGAATTTCGTTTATCGGCAGTACGATGCATCTCTGTGAATTGACTTGTAAATACTCGCAATCCTCGTTTACGGAACGTACAATAACAACAATACTTAGCCAGAATAATTCCATTGGCAATAGTTTATTAAAATTATGTATACACCTAAGATGTATTATAACATCTTTCGTTATTGTTGTAATATATGAGGATTTAGAGGGTTAGATGTAATACAAATTCGAGCGAGCATTAAATTGCTCTCTTAACTGGCAGAAATGATAAACTCTTTTAACCAATTAATTTTTTGATTTGGGTATTTATACAGAAATAGAATTTTGTTTGCAAAATACAAAGAAATTAAATCCAAAATTAAACCTCAAATTGCATACATTTTGTTTTTAATAAACTATATATAGCATCCTTTATAAATACAGCTATTTAATTTTGAGTTGTCGACATTGCCAAACCCTTTTATAACATGCGGACTCTGCATCTACATCAACAATGTATAATGCAAAAAATGTAAAATGTAAAAGCCTTTTACATTATTTATATATTAAAAATTATTTCTTTTAACAGTTATATTTTTTTTTTTTTTTTTTTTTAACGTCGCCATGTTTGTGCTCCCATGTGGTGCTAATCGACGACGGGGGTCTGCGGTGTGTTTGTAAACAAAGCACATGTAATTTTTACAGAGGTGCTTGTATCAATCGGCAGAGACTAGGATTCGAACCCGGGTCACCGGCGTGGGAATCCGACACTCTACCGACTGAGCCGCCGCAGGCCCCAGTTATAATATAAGACAGCTCTTTAATTTTAGTTTTACTCCGTAAAAATCGATTTTTCTACAAGTTATTGGAGAAAATTCATTTTTGTGATAAAAATAAGTGTTTTTTTAAAAGTTCCTTGCACAAACCTATTTAACTAAACCTATTTAATAAATTCAAGAATGTTTTTCAATTGTAAATGAACAAAAGTTAATATTATTAAACTATAAAAAGACTCAATGCATGGCCTGAAATAAATATATCCTTTATGAAAATTTAATAAATTATAAAAAAAACTTCGTGTTTTAATACTAACAATTGCTAAATAAAATGTGTATCATCAGAATAACGCAAAACAAAATATTAACTTTTTTTCAGAATACTTTAATTATATTTCCTGTAAGTTTCAAAAATATCCATAGACATGAGTTGCGTGAGGAACTTTTTCAGAAAATTAGGAAAACGCGTTTAAAGTTTCCAATGGTATGCTATCGAATGTAAATTATTTCACTTAACTGATATCCAGCAGGTCTCAAAATATTCATTGATCTATATATATATAAAAGATATCTAGTAAAAAGTTTTACGGAGATACAGTCCGAACACACGCACGCAACATTGCTCACGATACAGCATATTATAAAGCCAGGCCCTTCAAATGTTAGCGTACAAACACGGCAAAAGGTGGTGGAGGCGAGCAATGCGAATCTTCAATTGTTTGTTGACATGTTCATAGCGTTACAATATAACGCTGTGAACATATCAATTTTTCCGAATTTTTCATTTTAACCCCTATCTCGTCGCCTGCCGAGGCGCGCCTAAAAATGTTATAAAACATCAATTGTTGATTGTATTGAAATCAGTTAAAGAATGGTGTTGACTAGTGATCACATTATATATATTTACAGTATGTAGAATTGTCCATAATATATAATACCTTACGTAAATTACATCAGACTTTCATAGTATGTCGTTTACTATAGATGGAAGAAACAGGCTAGAAGAAAATGCAGTCATGCTAAATGTACAATACACAAAACCAAACAAAGTGCTGTGTTTTCTAGGACGTTCGAACTATGTTTTCTGAAAGTTAGAGTTAAAATGGTTTACGCAGACACAAGTTTCAGGGATGCCAACCTGATGATTTTCGAGAAAGTACCTTTATTGTACGATCTGTATTTTTGGTTATACGTAACGGATTTGAATGTACCAAAAAGGAAATTAAAGGTCTTTTTAAGACAAAGAATTTGAGATATGCTAGACCTAAATCCATGTTGCTTTGGTACAATGGCATACAATCAAAAATTACCTAAAAAATAAAAAATTTCTGGTTTATATTCAGCTTTGTATAGGTGATCCATTGAACTGCCAAAGTGGTCTAATAATTTGTTTCTTAAAAATCTTAAAAAGACGAAGAAATCCTTTTTGGGTACATTCAAAATGATGCTATTGGGCGTTCTCTAGAATTTTTTTAAAATAACCTTTTTTTAGCCACTATCGAAAATTCAAAACATTCTACTAGGTCACACATGGGACTGAAACTTGTTTTGAAGGCTTTTCTTGATAGGTACTTTCATATAAAAAATCGGCTCAGAAAACTGAGAATTAGGTGCGCACTGATTTGTTGATTTTGGCTGGCCTGACTCATATATACATCAATATCAACCATCAATCATCAGCCATCAGCCATCAACCATCGCCCATCAATCACTAAATATCAACCATCAATCATCAACCATCGCCCAACAACCATCAACCATCAACCATCAACCATCAACCATCAACCATCAACCATCAACCATCGAATGCCAACCATCCACCATCAATCATCGCCCAATAACCACATTAACCATCTACCACCAACCATCAACCATCAACCATCAACCATCAACCATCAACCATCAACAATCGCCGATCAACCGTCACCCAATAACCCATGAACCATCGCCCATCAACCATCACCATATTTTTTGTTATGCATGTATTGATTTTCATAAACCAAGTTTAGTGATCGCTGTGCACGAGGGTCGGCAAAGATGGCCCTAGTGATTCAGTATCATGCAAGGGTGTAAGGTTTTATTCCCTTGTTGCAAACATTATTTTTCGATTCAGTGAGTGTGAAATTGCAACTTTAAGAATTTATGCATTAAATAAATTTGTGTAACTTTACGCACACTGTGTCAAAAAATATTTCTTCATGCAATAGAATATAAAGTAGAGAAAAAAGCTTTAATTTGAGACGTGCCGCTTTAGCGAATAAATCCGAAATAATCACTAAATTTCATGATTTCTCATTTTTTACTATTATTTCACGTTTATTCACTATCTTCGATCGTTCACAACTTTTGATATCGTTAATCGATTTTAACGCAGCACGTCTTAAATTAAAGCTATTTTTCTCTACTTTATGTTATGTTATATGAAAAAAGTTTTTGTACCCTCAGAAGGCAAGTGATTGTTATATCAATTATGACCATACTTAGTCCAGAATTGCCATGTTAAATTTCCATAAGAAACATTAAAAAGTGTGCAAGGTCTTTTTAGCGTGTTGGAAATTTTTCTTGTATATTTAGGACTTATACAACAAGAAAAATCAAGTTTCAGAGGCGTGCCTTATCATTTATTTTTCACCACTTTTATAGGCCATTTTTTGTAGGCAATTAAAAATAGATATTAAATAAAAATTTTGAAAAAATTAGTAACTGACAATTTTTTAATTTATTATTTTCTCCCAAAGGAGGACATGAAGTTATTTCTACACAGGTTGGCAACCACGCTCGAAATGAGCAATTTTATAAATAAAATTTTCCTTTTATTACATTTTTATATTCTTTATTCTCTACTTTTTTCACTTTCCAAGTTCATATTGAGTTTGAGACGTATATATTTAATGTAAAGAAGATTAATATGTTTGCGTAGGTGTTTATCTCGGATACGTGACTAATGGTGGACTCGTACTGCAAACTCACAGTCGATCAAAAAGGCCCACTTTTCGCCCTTGGTACACAATATACTATTGCCCTCTTAGAAGCCAACTATATATCAATGATGACCGTTTGTATTCCATAATTCTCACGTTAAATTCTCACAAGCAAAATGGATGTACAAGAAAAAGTGTCACAAACTCTTTTTTGTCGCACTTGCACGAAAACGCGTTTTTTCATGCCCATGTAGCGGGACTTAAGAGGCCGTTTTCCGACCAGCGGGCGGAAAAGACTTTTGCGCCCGCTTTATCGGGCGCAAAAGTAAATTTTCGAAAATCAGTTCTAAGTGGGTTTAGACACCCCTACACATCAAGTTAGGCTGATGCATTCTAGTAGGCTGATTTTGCAGTCTAACAAGCCTGTGTTTGCACCGTGTCGAAAAACGACCAAATTTAGTTTCGCTTTATAGGCATAATAAAACACGCTATCAATACATGTTTGACAAGAAATACGGCGTGAACCATGGAGGAACAGCCTTTTTCGACCTGTGTTCCCACACGTGAGAGCAAAAGCCTACCCCATGGTACACAATATACTACTTTGTAACACAGGCACGATTTTCACGTTTTTCGTACCTGAAAAACGGGACTAATCACAAAGTGACCGTTTTTCGACCAGTGGGCGAAAAAAGTGCGGAGTAGGTGAAAAAACGCAGAGCGGGCGAGAAAACGTGGAGTGGGCGAAAAAACGTGGAGAGGGCGAAAAAACGCAGAGCGGGCGAAGAAAACTGCGGAGCCGGCGAAGAAAACTGCGGAGCAGGCAAAAGTCATGTAAAATTTAGATGTTCTATTCTAATAGGCTCGTGGTTGCTGTGTCGAAAACAGTAACCCCAGTCTCGTCTTCCAGGCACGAAATACACTAAAATCCAAACATGTGTCACAAAAGATATGATGCGCACCAAGGGCTAGTGGACTTTTGACCTCGTGTATTTACAGTACTCATTTCCGGCTCGCGATACACACTTGCCTTTGGCTCGTGCTGGCTCGTCTTAAAAACGTTCGAAATACGTTATGTGTTATATACACTAGCAAAACCGGCAGGTTAACTCAAATAATGAAAAGTCAAAATAATTTAATAATATTTAATATGAAATCGAAGTTGATGTGTAAAAAAGATATAATTAAAAAGAAATTTAAAAAATGGATTAGACTAAAATTTAAAATATGTAAAAAATAAATATTTTAATATTTAAATATTTATTAAGGCAGGTTTGCCGTGGATTTGCCCTATTTATTCAATAATTCTTATTTCATACAAAAAATAATCTTTATTGTTCAAACTTTTTACATATTAAAATACACATTTTGAAGATAAAAATTTTTTTTTTTTTTTTACGGATTTTTCTTGACAAAATGGCAGCCGCAAAATTATTTTTTGTTTGACTGTCGACACGATATCTCACCAACAGATCATCTGAAATCAAAAGACTAAAAAGATTCTTAAAACTTATAGTTTTGGCTATTGCATGATCTAGGATTATAACGATCAATAAATTTTTCAAAAAGTTATAAACAATTTGTGTTGCAAAAAAAGAGCCAAAAAATTCAAAAGTCCGCCATTTTGTTTTGTTCCGGTAAAAATGAAATATCCTAGACTAGGCAATAGCCAAAACTATAAGTTTTAAGAATCTTTTTAGTTTTTTGATTTCAGATGATCCGTTGGTGAGATATCGTGTCGACAGTCATACAAAAAAATAATTTTGAGGCAGCCATTTTGTCAAGAAAAATCCGTAAAAAAAAAAAAAAAAATTTTTATCTTCAAAATGTGCATTTTAATATGTAAAAAGTTTGAACAATAAAGATTATTTTTTGTATGAAATAAAAATTGAAGGCATCGATTCTAAAACGTCCTTAGCGCTCGGCCCGGCTGCCGTTATATCAAAATTGACGTCATAGTGACCAAAATTTGCAATTTTACGGAAATGAATTTTAAAAAATAGTATCGTGCAGAGGATCAAAAATGGCAACTTTTTATATATATACTTTGTTTGTACAATGTTTAGTATTTGAAAAAAAAAATAAAAACGGCAAAATTTTAAATCTTATTTGCACCACGTTTTTTAAACTTAGCTCGCTGCAGCTCCGACAAATATGAACGGATCTTGCTTATTTTTTGCATAGACTCGTAAAATAGTCTAGCGCTGCTAATAAACTCATAGATAGTTAAATATTAAATATTTTTCATTCAACAATTTAATTGCAAACCAGTGAGCTACCTTTTATATGGTTAAGTATGTTCAACGAAAAAAAGTATCGAGGGAAGTTTAAGACTCAACTAACTTTCAACGAGACATTTGTTTGTTAACATTTGAAGAAGTTTCTCAGAAAATTTCAGATGAATTGGATGAAAAGTGGCAAAGATAGAGCGATTTTGCCAAACTTGCACGATGCGCGCGAACATTAGCGGGTCTGCGCGATACATGACGCTCAGTGTATGTCAGTCATAGAATAAGAAATAATTTAAGAAACATGATAAAAGTTATGAAATAAACAAAACAAAGTCGAACTCGTTTCGCATTGAAATCACACTGATTTTCTTGTTCGTTTACAAGCTGCATTTATTCACAAATTTGTTAATTTCTTTAATCTTTTTAAAAAACGTTTTACTTGCTAAATAAATTATAAGCATAATGTCGATCAATATAGGACGTAAAAGAATTAGAAATCCTCCATTCGAAATGGTTGCTATTTCACAGTGCGAAGTAAAAGATTATGAAAAACTGTTTGCGAAAGACGAAGACTTGCAGAAAAATGTAATTAAAATAAGCAAAGTTGTTAGAATTGTATATTTTCCTAACGGACAAATTGATTTGTATTACGATTATGATGGCAATCCAATTACAATTACACTAAGAAACAGCAGTGAAGTAGATTTGTCGAAAGTATCATTAGCTAAAAAGGTAGGAATAACGAAAGAAAAAGAAAAGGATTTTAAACATTTACTGCAATTTTGTACTACTAATGGGCAACATTTTGGTGAAAAATTTTTAAAAACAACTTCTATTAAAACTGTGTTCAGTAAAACAAAGAATGTGAAAGAAGAACATGGTAACAAAAAAGTTCGAAAAACGGAAGTTGTTTCAACAAAAAGAAGAAAAGTAAGCGACGAACAAAAGCAAAAAATAGAATTAAAAATTAATAAATAAGAAAAGAAAACAAAAACAATAAAAGGAAAAAAAAAGTAATATGTTTTTAAAACGCGTTGTATGTATTGCGACTAAATTGTAAATAAATCTTAATGTAGAAATATAAATAAATATAAGTATTAGTTATTTGAAGTTTCTAATTTACTGAACAATGTCCAAAATCTGTGAAATGGATATGTTTCCCAGAAATTTATATTTTTAAAGATTGTAATTTACTACTCAATTCATTTACGCTGCAATATTCTTTTTAATGTGTATGAATTTCATTTGAACGCTTTATTATAACCATTTATTATCTAGTGTATATAACATTTAGAATTAACAATAATTTCTAAAACTTTCGTACAAAGATTTAAAAATTCAACAACTTTATGAATAACTGCCGTTTGATTTTGCCTTTGCTTTGTTTATTTAATTTCTTATTGTTTCATCAGATACTTATTTTTCTTAACTTCTACACTATAAATCGACAGTATTAAATAGTATGATTTGATTAAGTATGTATTTTAAAAAAAAAGGACAGCAAATCTTCAAGTATACGGCATTATATGACTGACATACGCTGCGAGCGTCATGTATCGCGCAGACCTGCTAATGTTCGCGCGGAGCGTGCAAGTTTGGCAAAATCGCTCTATCTTTGCCACTTTTCATCCAATTGATCTGTAATTTTCTGAGAAACTTCTTCAAATGTTAACAAACAAATGTCTCGTTGAAAGTTCACTGAGTCTTAAACTTCCCTCGATACTTTTTTTTGTTGAATATACTTAACCATATAAAAGGTAACTCACTGGTTTGCAATTAAATTGTTGAAAGAAAAATATTTAATATTTAACTATCTATGAGTTTATCAGCAGCGCTAGACTATTTTACGAGATTATTCAAAAAATGAGCAAGATCCGTTCATATTTGTCGGAGCTGCAGCGAGTTAAGTGTAAAAAACGTGGTGCAAATAAGATTTAAGATTTTGCCTTTTTTTTTCTTTTTTCAAATACTAAACATTGTACAAACAAAGTGTATATATAAAATGTTGCCATTTTTTATCCTCTATACGATGCTATTTTTAAAAATTCATTTCCGCAAAATTTAAAAATTGGTCACCATGACGTCAATTTGTATATAGCGGCAACCCGAGCCGAGCGCTAAGGACGTTTTAGAATCGATGCCTTCAATTGTTTAAAAGGTTTTGCTTCAGTTATCGTGCGACCACGAAAAACGATTTTTTTCAGTTTTTGATTTTTTTCTCAGGATATACTTTGTGAAATGACTTGAAATTTATACGAAATATAGTTCTTATATATCTCTTATATATCTCTCTATCATTATGATTTTTTTCAGAGCCATTCGATCTTTATTAGCCGAAATATAACATGTTTTAAAAAAAAACACTTTTTTGTGTATAACTAAAGAAGTACAAAAGCAATTTAGAAAATTCAAGCAGGAAAAGATAGATAATTGTATGCTCTTTCAGATGCATTTTTTTAAAATTAGGTTTCCAAACGAAATCACTAAACAAAACGCCAAAAACTGAAATAAAAAAATAAAAAAATCGATATAAAAAAAAAACAAAAACGAGTCGTAAAAATAAAAAATGCATTCTTTTCCGGAGGTCGTATAAAAAAATGAGTCTTCGTTTATTCAAATCGATCGAGTACAAGCTGAGATCTTACACATCCATACAGACATTTTCCAAAAACACTATATTTTGATTCAAAATACCTCAAAACACATTTCTAACATGTTTTTCTGAAAACTTTCTTTTACGAAACTGTACACTTGTATTAATACCTAACTTAAATAAAATATTTATAAAATATTATTTTTATTGTACATTATTCATTATTAACACTTTCAGTATCATTACACACTGATTCATCTTCCGTAGTTTCTCCAATGTCGGATTCACAATCACTGTCATCGTCATTAGTTTCGTCCTCCACATCTTCAAAATTAGGTGTTGTTATTAATTCACCATCCGCATCTGTTTCTTCTGGATCTATCAAAATTAAATAAACATTTGATTTTTAAGTATCAATTTGAACAATTTTATCAATGGGGAGAAATACCTCAACTTCCCTAGCGCGGCACGCGAGCGCTAAATTCTATTGTTTTCAACTCAAGGGATTTTTTCTACGTATATTTTCGTACCATCAGCGCGAGTTGAAAACAACAGAATTTAGCGCTCGCGCGCCGCGCTAGGAGAGTTGACGTATTTTTCCCCCTATTTGTTATGAAAGCATGAATAAAAAAATAAAATACCTTCAATTATTTCTTGAATATTTGAAGGTACGTCCTCGCCCTCGAACCACTGGAAGGAATACATATCATCTTCGAGTTTCCAGCCGAATTCCAGAATATTTAGAGTTTCATTGGGCACTGGAGAAAAGGCATTTTTCCACATGTGTCCAATGTATGATGCTCGAAGTAATTGCTGCTTGAGTTCACGCTTACAAGGTGGTAGTGTGCAAGCGTCAAAGTCCTTTAATTTTTGTTTGAACTCGTCCGTGGGCTCGATGTTACTATTATATGTCGAGGAGAATATTTTTAATCGAGCTTCATCGACATTCGAGCATTTTTTTACCCCATTTTTTATTGTAGCGTACATTTTGCAGACAAAATCTTCGAGCGTGTCAAAAGCATTTTCATAATTGTCGCTTCGTGGATCTTGTAAAGCTGCACAGGCGGCATTTCGATCACAGAGCCCAAGAATTACAAATTATTACGATCGAAAAATTTTCATTTTCAATTTTTTATAACATTTTTTTTCTGTTGAACTATAGATGTAAATACGCATGCTATTTTCGTCATAAACTTAAAATAATATTTTTTTATAAAATACAAAAATGCATGTAAATTAAAAACACGGAAATGTTTCACATATTTTATGAAACTTTCATTATTATTAAAAATACGATGGTGTTATTTAATACGCATGTCATTTTCGATATATACTTAAAATAATATGTTTTTATGAAATGCAAAACGGCATGCGAATTAATAACACGGAAATGTTTCATATATTTTATGAAACTTTCATTATTATTTAAAATACGATCGTGTTATTTAATACGCATGCCATTTTCGGTATATACTTAAAATAATATGTTTTTATGAAATACAAAACGGCAAGCAAATAAAAAACGCGGAAATGTTTATTAAAATTTTTGCAACTTTTGTTATTATTTATAATATAATGATCATGTGCAACATGCATGCCATTTGTATTTCAGAATTATTTGGTCATAAAATTAATATTTATCTTTATTAGAAGTAGTTTGAAATCACGGAAAAGTTGTATTGAATTTTCACAACATTTTCCTAATATTTTCCACCCTTGGTCATACGAGGGGTGCATGCCAATTTTCGTAGAGTATTTTTGAGATAAAAAAAACTAATTTTTTACAACGGCATGCAATTTGTAAACACGGAAATGTTCTATTTTTTTTCATTTCTACGTAACCCTTTGAGCCCCGTCGGCTGTTGCGAATCGCATGCCATCAATGATTATAGCTTAAATTTGTTCCAACTACGTTATATTACAAAGGCATGCAATATAATGTCACGGAAAAATACTAAAATTCTTTACACAAAGAGAAACCATTTTCTTTATGACGTGCAAGCGCGCAAGGGCTCGTAACCCCTCTATCTTTCATATTTTAGGGTTAGTTATCAATTCTTAAAAAGGCATGCAGGAGAAAATGGGAGAACATTTTCTGTCACCATCTCCTAGTCTAATAGCGGGGTACATGTTAGCACGATCAGTGTGTGTATATATCTATCGCTTACAGGAATAACCACTTAACTGCATTTTTCGTGCTTTTGAGAAAACGCGGCTTTAATGTTTGTACTACTACGTGAGATCGAAACACGCAAGATAAAACCTAAGTACCTATACTCATTTGATTAGGTGCCAAATACCATTACAATAATAGTAATAAGCTTTGGATTCGCTTTTTCTTTATTATGTAAACTGACACAACTTTAAGTTAAGTCGTTATTCTGGGAACTTTGCAGTTAAATGCTTGTACGGGCACTACCAAATTTAGATGTTTCGCGATGTTATTTGATTAAATTTATAATGCAGATCAACGAAAGGATCTTTGTACAGTTATATTATATTGAATATAACCCTATATAAATATATAATTCTATAATTCTCTTCTAATTCTCTTCTATAATTCTCTTCCCTATAATTCTCATTTAGCCTTTTTTGCTGTGCGAATACTATGCTATGTCTTCAACTATGCATCTGGGCTGCAATTTCGTGTTGAACTTTGTTGCTACTTATTTTATAATTCAGAGGGGGCGCATTTGATTAGGCGATTAGGAAGACATTTAATTACAAAAATTTAAGGTGCAATATGTCATATATATATATATGACATATATAGATATATTGCACCTTAAATTTTTGTGTATGATATATATATAAATATATTGCACCTTAAATTATTATATATATACACCATACATATTCACTAATGCCAGCCAAGTGCATAACCACTTAACAGCACTTTGAAGTATTTTATGTCCGGCATAGCCACTTAACTACATCGTTGACTGGAATAACCACTTAACTGAACTGTTGACGGAAATATAACTAAACTTAAATCAAGGAGAAAAACAAACGACGAATTAAGTGATTTATTATCTGATGTTTCGACATGATATATTATCTAATTCGGTATATCACCTGATATATATCACTTGATTTTAATTATCATATGAACTAAGAATCTCATTAATATGTTCAAATGTCGTTAAGAAAATAATTTTTAAAAAGTCTATTAATGTCCTAATATAAACACATATATCTGTATTGATCAGCTGATAATTCACGTGATTTCACCTGATTTATCACGTCATTCATCATTTGATTTTTTGAGTAGGTAAATCACTTTAATTTGTGTAAAATAATTGCGATAAAATTATTGATTGTTTTCTTCATTTGCTCTTTTTATAAAATATGTTGTAAGATAAAAAATTTGTCAATATGAGATTTATAACGGATAAATTTTTATTACAACTACCCCCACAAAAGTATCCTGAAATTGGACATACAAGTTACATAGTAATTAGATATAAATTTTATAAAATAAATAAGAATTGAAACTCCTGTAAGTGTTGTGCCAAGCTCATTTAAATATATAAAAAGTTGCGGAGTAAAGACCCGCGGCATTGCCAGCGTTGGGGTCGTTTGGATTTCAGATGACAGAATCCCTATGTCCTAGTGATAAAATCTGACATTATGGTCAGCCAAGTTCCGATCGTTGGTGCGAAATGCCGCGGGGTATTCTCAAACCTATCCGACTCCACCCGATTACCTAACCTGTTGAATTTCGTTTGTTTTGATTTTCTTGCATCTTGTGCAGGTCGGATGGGTTTGAAAACACCGTGCGGCATTACGCCAACGATCTGAACTTAGCTGACCACATGTCGAATTTTATCACTAGATCCTAGGGATTCTGTCATCTGAAATCCAAATGAGCCCAACGTTGGGCATCGCCCGTCCACGTAAACAAAAAAATATAATTCATGTGTTCAATTTACGGTAAGTAAAGCGGTTAGTTAGACAAGTGAATTACACTATATATATATGTGTGCAATGAACCTCATATGACTTTATAACGAAAGAGGGTCACAATTCCGGGAAGCCACAGATATAAGAAGAAAATAATTAATGTGTTTCTCTTCATACTCTCACACTCTCTCATATTATATTTTACTCTCTTTTTCACGCGCGCTCTCACTCAATCATATACGCATTGACTCACTCACACAATCAATCACATACGCGCTCACTTATTAGCTTCCGCACGACACAACTCATGCACTCAATCTAGCATACACTTACACCCATACTGAAAAGGCTCAGATGATAATCAGGTAAGAATCAGGTGATAATCATGTGAAAATCATGTCAAAATCGCGTATGATTCTCAAATGATTATCACCTGATATTAACCTAAAAATCATGTTGATATTTTTTATTAAATAATATGTAATTTTTCTATACCATAGAGCAAATTTTATATTTAAGATACGTGCAATAGTACGTACAAAAGTACGTACAAAAGTACGTACTAAAACGCATAATTTAATAATTTCATAATTGTTACTGAAATTAAGTAATATGTGATTAAGCTGTGGTATTGAAGTCTAGCAGCTTCCAAAGTATGATGACTCAATGATGACTCCCTTTTGTAGGAGCTTCAACATGATTTCTTCGTCCTCCTGATCCGTTGCTAGGTGAAGTGCAGTAGACTGGAAGTATCTGTTCACTGTGGGATTGCAGCCAGCCTGAAGAAGCAGTTTAGCAGCGTCTTT
Source organism: Gastracanthus pulcherrimus (assembly GCA_949152435.1). Lineage (NCBI taxonomy): Eukaryota > Metazoa > Arthropoda > Insecta > Hymenoptera > Pteromalidae > Gastracanthus > Gastracanthus pulcherrimus. Next base: position 129,073,018 of record OX424574.1, read on the forward strand.
CTTTTTCTAATGAAGAGCTAACAGCAGAACATTGTGATCTCTCGTCTTTATGGCATTGGCTCGTAATTCACATGTCGACAGAAAGTTACGTACTGCTTCCATATTGCCATGTCAAATGATTTTGTAATTGATAGCTTGATTAAGTTGGAACTTGAGGCAAAAGTTGCGTTGGATGCCATTTCTGTTGAATTATACAGTATATCCGCCGATGTTCGATCATTATTACATGAGCCGCCTCGTCTGAGAAGATAACTTCCCTCCCTACCAGAAACATTCATATAAATTTTAATCCCAAAGTCTTCATTGTGATTGCTTAAAAAATAATCGCTCCGTGCATGTGGTTGAAAGGGATACAAGAAACGATCGAGGCGCCCGGGTGACGAAAATTGACAATAATGTTGCAACGTGAAGTATATTTATATATATCAACATATATAGATTAACTAACCTCAAAAGACATGCGAAGAAAGTGTTTATATGAATATTAAGCAGAGCAATAGTGCATCTTTTTACACGCAATCAGTGGTGTTATTGTATACCTCTACACTGTAAGAGAAAGATACAGAAAATAACTATTATTTGGTTGTTATTTCAATTTTATACAGATTCCTCATAAGACATAGTGTAAATATTCCAACATTAATGTCGATCCAGAGGGTGCCACCTGACTTTCACGGAGCGAATAAAATAGAAAAACTAGGAAGAAGTGTTTTATTTTAAATATATGTAACTTAAACCATTCAATAAATCAAACTACCAAGTGATTTCCTCAGACGAGACTCATATAAGTTTGTTTGATCGCACCACTATTACAGCCGGTTATTTTCTCTAATATATTACTGTAATGTTTAACAATATACTAATTCATAGTATAACGATTAAAAATAATAATAAAATAATAATTGATACTTTGCTCATTTGATTATTCTGTTATCTCGCAAGAAAAGCGTTGTAGTTTTAATAAAAAAGTTAGATAAGATAAAAAATATATTTCAATACTTTAAGCGGGTACTTTTCAAACGCATCTTCTGAATCCACATAATAACAGAATCTTTTTAAAATCGAACCGAATAATGTTTATATAAATACAAAGGGCATAGTAAGCCGTTTTTTTTTTAAATTGAAATTTATTTTTACAGAGATCTATGTTGTCGACTGCTGCAATTTAAACAATTACTCGAGATTGAACAATTTTTTTTTAGAAAACAACGACATACTCAAAAGATATTACAATATAAATTTCAAAAGATTCCATTACTATTTGCAGACGGAAAACTGTTTTGAAAATTTTCCGTGGTAAGCAATGCATATAGGATTCTTTCACATCTCCTAATTGTCAACGTGAATTATATATTTGTGTAATATTTTTCAATAATTTATATAACTCATTCGATTGATACAAATACCCAATACAATCTTAAATAAAATAACGCAATCCATTCAATTTAATAAGCATTCAAAGCCATATTCAAAATTTAGCAAGTCGATAAGTATAACCTAAATACATTTACTTTTAAAAAATGAATAAAATCCAAAGGTAAATTAATCTATTCTTCGAGCAAGCTATAATTGCCGCGGTCTCCTAAGGTCAAATCAATCCAAATATGCAAACTTACTCGTTCTACTATATATTTACCTGCATACATCGATATTTGATATGCAGACATGTGCACGGGATTCTTTCGTTCTCGCCGATCGTCGTAGCTTGGATTATACATTATCGGCGATGAGAGATAACAGCACCTCGAGAGTGAGCGAGAGAGAGAGAGAGAGAGAGAGAGAGAGAGAGAGAGAGAGAGAGCTTCCCACTGTATGTAGTCTTGCGCGCACACGCGAAGCTCCACGGGCTTAATTAACCGTTGTATTAATTCCGACTATTACGATCGCTGCTGCTGGCTAAGTCTGCGGCGATCGAGTGATGTCATGAGGCCGGGTACGCATATGTCTGCAGCTGCGAATTTTAAAGTGGTTGTATCGTGAAAATGTAGTTCAAAAGTTGAATTTGTGTATTATTCAGTAAAGGTCGTCTTGATTCCTGTTGGGAACATTAAGTTGGTAATCCAGGTCATTTTGCTTCCTCAAAGAGGAAGCTTTGTGATAGTAAAAAAAGTTTTGCTCAAAACATGTTAGAAACATGTTTTGTAAGACATCGTAATGCACTATTTTTAGTAAATGTCTGTATGGGTTTGTATGTGTGTGTATGTGCGTGTGCCTGTGTGTATGTGTGTATGTATGTAAGTATGTGTGTGTGTGTGTGTATGTGTATGTTCTTGCGTCTGTGTACGTGTGTGTGTGCGTGTGTGTACATATGCGTGTGCGTGTGCGTGTGCGTGTGTGCGTGTGTGCGTGTGTGCGTGTGTGCGTGTGAGTGTGTGTGCATGTGTATGTGTGTGGCCATGGATCAGCAATATTCTCCAATAGTCTGCATATACAAGGTAAAACTTAATGTTTAAGGGCTCATTTTTTTTGGAGGATGGGGGGGACAAAAATACTTTTTTTTTGTTTTCGGTGTTTGTTTGCTTTTATAGTGGTTTTACGATTTTTGAGTTTAAGTTTTTCGGGTTTTTTGGCATACTAGAAAAAATATCATCGATCCAGTGAAAATGCATTTGAAAGAGCATAAAATTACTTACCTTTTACCACCCGAAATTTAGGATAAGGTGTTTCCGTTCTTTTGTTATACACGGAAACGTCATTTTTTGTTTGAACGGTGATTTCTGTAAAATATATAATGGAAAGTTTTTTTTAAAAATTGAGGTAATTAGGACAATGAAGAAGATTATTCTGTAAAGTTTTTGAGACATTTTATTTTTCTATGATTGGGAAAAGAATCATTTTGTAAAAAAAATCAATTTTCTATGACAAATGATAACTTGAGTAAAACAGCATTATTCCTTCTAGAAATCTCCAAAAAGGTAGCTTTTTACTATCTCTCTTTATTTTTCAAGATATTCCAGGTTAATTTTTTTTTTAATTTTTTGATTACTTATTTCTTGGGTATTACACGGTAATCTTTTACCAATGAACGCTTATTTTTTTCAGCTCTTGATCAAGAATTTAAATCGAAAAGAATTTTCAAAATTCATCGAATCGTTCTTGTATTATAACGTTTTTTCATCGTGTATATTTTATTTATCTAAAATTTTTTGATCATAGATTTCTTGCGTATTACTCAGTAATGTTTGACCAAACAAAGCTCATTTTATACGTATTTGATGAAGATTTGAAATCAAAAAATTTTTTTAGGATTTATCGATTCGTTTTTGTTTTATAATTTTTTTCATTCTTATGATATTCATTTCTTTTCTGAAACAATTTTTAATACCTTTTTTATTGAGTATTATGTGGTAATTTTGACCATTTAATGCTTTATTTCTATTTTTGATGAAGATTTGAAATAAAAAAATGTTACATTGTTTGTTTTGTTTTTGTTTTATACCGTTTTTCACTTTTATGCTATTCTTTTAATAAATGAATCGCCTGTTTATAAACTCGAACATAATTACGAAAAAATAAAATATAATCAACAGTATAGTGCTGCCAAATTTATTATTGTCAATTGGAAAAAAATGTAACTTGATATGCAAAACTGTTTAAGTTGCTTTTTAAATGCTATACTTTGGCATAGGATTATTTATAGTTGAAAAATTTGCTTGAATTTTTTAAAATAAATTTTTTTTAATACGTGTGTGTAAAAAATTTTCTTTTAATACTCTTGTGTTTATCACAAAAATATACATTTATTCCAATAAGTAGTAAAAAAAAATGTTTGTATTGAATAGTTTCAAAATAAAAAATGACTGTAGAGAATTTTTTAGTTAATCAATATATTTTTGATGTTCCAATACAAATTGTTAGGAATAAAATTTAATAGAGTTAAAATTTGGGTTCACAGTTAAAATGAGTATTAACAAATTAATAAAAAACTATTACCTAATAAAGTGTATAAATAAAAAAATATCTCCAAATGTTTTCAGTATTTTAGTTTGTTTAAAAAAACTTGTTAACACCACACTGTAAAAAATTTTGCGGAAGATCGCCGTATTTTTATGGAAAAATTGCACTCTTGAACGATGCAAAGTTACATGGATTGTGTGAAAGAACAGCTTAACTGTAATAATTTTACTCTACTGAGCGAGGGTCCTTTTTTGCCAGCAGTATTTTTCTCGTGCTGGGCGATGCGATTTTACCGTGCGCATTCTGGAGCGTCTCCGGTAAAAGTACCTGAACGTGTAAAGTTCCCCTAACACTGTGTTTTCACTGGACATAGAAAGAATAAAAAGAGTTAGGCTATGTTACGTTGCACCATGGAAGCACGTGTTTTAGTTTCAGAGTTCTGTATTATTTTAATGGTGCCAAAAAGAATGTCAAGAATAGTCTATTTTAGAAAAAATCTATGTAGTTAAAAACTACATCAATTAATAATAGCATGTACTTTTGTAAGAATACTTCAATGTTTCATGAATAATTTGATACTGTTTTGTATACAAAAAATTATATTTTATACTTTTCCATAAGTTTTAGATAACTTCAGTTAGATAACTTAATTTTAGAAACTTAATTACCTATGTTTGTTCTAGTTTTATGCGCTGTATAAATTTTTTGTAGATTTACTATTATCACCGTTGGAAAAAACAAATTGAATAAAGTCAATTTTGTAAATTTATTAGAGTAAATCTGAGAATAGTAAATCAACAAATCATTTTTTACATTAAGAATTTTGAAAATTCATATGTACAATATATACATTTTTAATATTAAAAAATAAAAATTGTTCATTTCATTCCCTGCTTCACTGATTTACATTAAAAAATTGTTATATTGATTATTATGCGTAATATTATTTTTATTACGGTTCGAAACGCCTCATCGCTGTATTTTTACTACATGTCGTGTAAAGTTACAGCATTACGGTAATTTGTAAAGAAAATATGTTCTTACATGTAAATTTACCGCAATACCGTCACTTTACCATTTAAGTGGGATATTTACCACGCTCAGCGTAGGTCTCCACGCGTTCCCCACGCTCAACGATGTAATCTTCCGCAAAATTTTTTACAGTGCATGTACCTACCTGAATTTGGCGCCACAGAGGCGCCCACGCGCGTGTCCACGCAGGACCGAAAAGTGCGCCTAATCGCGGGTTAAAAAAGGATGTCTAAAAACTACGTATTTTTGCCCCCAGGATACATGTTATCTTAATCATTTATTAGTAATTTTTATTTCATGCACTTTCCTTTTATAGCTTTCCTTCTTTACATTCAGGAAAAATGAAAGATATTTATGAATTAAATTATGTAGCGAAAATTTTTACAATTTAAACAATTTTTAGTTCGCTAGAATTAAATTTAACAAGGTTTTCATACTCTAAAAAAGTAGTTAAAAACTTTATTCAACTAATTCAAATATTTTACCATAATTTGCATGACGTATAGGTTACAAAAGGTAATATAACGAAATAAATATAATCAGAAATTACCTACAATAAAATTACTTTCTCTCTTTGGGGCAAAATTTAGCACCTTTTACACAACCTTATTTGCTATGGGTGTCCGTAATGGGATACTCTCCACTATATAGCTTATATCTGCATCTAGAGCACAAGTTCGAACCTTTACATATCATTTTTTAATAATCATATTTCTTAAAGTTTAAGACGAAAATGAACATCTGTGTATTGAAATATGACTACAACAAAGACTTTTTATAGAATAATTATACTCTAGAAATGCAAACTTTGCAATTCAAAAGCTTAGTTTTAAGATTTAAGAGCATATATATTATCTTGTATTTTAACTATCTACGGCGAACACTTTTATTATCACATAATGAAAACTTGAAACGACTTTTAAAATAATAATTTTGCACTTTAAATATACTTCAATGTAGGACATTGTTTCTGCAGTGCACTGTTTATACGTTTGCCCTTGAGCGTGAGGATGCGTTGTTTTTTTGCTATCTTTTTTGCTCTTATTTCAGCTCAGGCGGGACGATTGCGTTCTCGTAGGATTTATGTGCAAGAATTGTGACTGCGACCTTGCTACTTAAGCCTTATCCGGAATTTTCGGCCAACCATTTTTTGTCCCTTGGCAGGACTTTGTGCAGTAGTCGCTGATTGCTTGCGCGACGGTAGCGGCTCATTTATACATTTTTATTTATTTATTTATTTATTTTAATTGAAACAAAATCTGGATTATGATTTTGATTTGTGCAATTCGTTAGTCTTTCGCGCGGCGTGAGAATTTTCAAGAGGGGTGTGGCTCATGTCAAGCTGCACACGTGAGAAAAATAATTGCCAAAATAAGCATCGATGCGGGTGCGCGACATTATAATAACGAGGTGAAATTTTACCAGGACAATTTATGTATTTGTTATTTTAAAGCTTTTAACGCGAGATTCAACATTAATATATAAGACGAATTTTAAATTCCCTGCCACAGACCTTGACCTTAAAGCTTGTCTGGATTTTTTGAGGACCTTTCGTCTCTACTGAATCGATATTGATTGTTATGCGGACTTCGTTAGCTCAAAGATACGTGAAAATGAAGGATTCATGCACAAGAAATGTGATTGCAAAGATATAAGAATTGAATGAGTCAAAATTTTAAGGGTGAGGTGCTCTCAATAAGAGAGAAATCATTGATGTAATGATCTTGAGTTGGTTTTTAAGAAGTTCCTCAGTTGACCGCACATTAGTGCTTATTCAACGAAATGAGATTCCATATTGTTTGAGATGTAGTTTTTATAATATTAATTGATTTCTCAAGCGTGAAAATCGAATGGGTTCTTTGCTAACTACGAAGAAAAGCCTAATGAAACTATTGCATTGATTGATATACACTATATATCACGAAAAGAACGAATAAGGTACATCAGCGAGCGACCTTGCTCTTAAATTGTATCTCAAATTTGAGAACTTTTTTGCTTGATTGGTTTTCGGGCATTACCTTTAATTGAACCTCGATAATATTTTCAATGTAATCTACATAAATACTCTTGATGCGTGAAAACGAGATGATTCTACAAGGTGCGTAGATTGAGATCGCAAAATAAAAGAGGGTATACAAGGACTCAAATAACATATTGGTTATAAATATTTTCTTTTTTTACAATAAGTAAATACATATTACATTTATTTTTAAAAATTAAGTAGATCAGATACAAAATCTCTTTATAAAAAATATTGATGTCTTCATATAAATTGTATTGGTATATATTAATGCTGCATTTTTAGGTAGAAAACATAAATTTTATTTTTTGATTTATTTGATAGATACTATAAAAAGCATAGCTTATATAAATGAATCATAGAATCTAGATACATTATAAGATGATTGATACAAAACATTCTATTCCTCCGTAAATTCAATTGAATCTTTCGTTGTTGTGTTGTTTAGTAAGAACGCTTATGTAATTCAGTTGCAATAAAACTATTTTATACTTTTACCTTAATCAGTATTTATCCATTTCCCAGACATGGAATAACATATAGTTTCGTATTTGTTTTCTTGAATTTGAGTAAGGAATCGTGTTTTATGTTATATAAAAACAAGTTGCATTGTTCTTCCAACATCCTCCGCCTGAACAAGTTTTTATCGATATTTTGAATAAAGTCAGGGTTGTATTTGTTTTGACGGCTGTATGGATTATCAGTAGAAAAAAGTGCGAAAGCTTCCATTCCTGGCCAATCGATTTTTATCGGCAAAAACCCTAAACTCATTTCCATGCAAATAACATGCAAAATTATAAAATTAGTTAAAATAAATGATAAAATTTATAAGAAATATAATACTCTGCAATAAAAAGCAAATATAATAAAATATAATATTATAGAAGAAGGAACCCGTGTAGAAATATATCGCAAAATCTTACTGGGATCCAGTCGGGGTTCCCCAATACTGGCTCGGATCTGACGAGGAATTCCGGCCGGATCCTGACCTTCATATGTCACGCTATTTATCAGCATTCGGACAAGGACTCCTATAGTCCTATTCTGACAAGGATTCCCGACGTTAATCCCCATTAAAGAAAAAAATGTTGTTATTCCTTTCTCACACATTTTTACGTTTTAATATTGAAGATTTTTAAATATTTATACTTATGTAGATTATTAGGGGAGAACGGGATCAAACCGATCGGTTGGGTCAAACCGATCACTTAATTACGAGAAATATCCCTGGTAGAAATCTACGCTGGTTTCTAACCAGATATTAGCTAGATTTTCTAAATCTGCTTTAATTCTGGTTACGAAATTAGCTGAAAACGACATGCATTTTAGCTAATTTCTAGTTTGATTCTGCTTAATATTCTAGTTAATATAAAATTGATAAACTAAGTAATTTATGTATTAATTAATAATGGAAATAATAACAGTTTTATAATAATCAAAGTAATACGCAATTTTAATCATACCACATTAAGTATTTTACTACATTAAAGTTAAAAATGTACCGTAAATGTCTAGTAGTAATGGAGGTTAGGTTATTTGTTTACAAAACGACGCGTGCATTTAAAAAGTATTATTTACACAAAAGTACGAAAGCTCCGAGTAAAATTTAAGTGTCTATTAAAGAGATTTATGTTGTAAATAATAGAATGCATGTAGTCATATAATTATTGTTATTTTAAAAATAACAATAAAAACTGAATAATGTAAGTTATGACGAAATTTGGAGAATTGGTAAACAAATATTTGTAGTTTTACAATGAAGTTTTATTACAAAATTTTATTTTCGACATCAATCACACAATTTTTGTTGACTAAGTTATGATTGACTAATTTTCGGAAAGGAAATTATTAGTTATCAAATACTTTTAGTATTGCATATATATATATATATATTTATATAATCTCATAAGTTGTTATTTGTTGATAATAATATTTATTTTGGCGGCATACTATATTGAACATTCAATAAAGTATAGTAATGTATATTTTTATAAACTGATAACTTTTCAAAACAAAATATAAATAGGTTTTGATTTTCAAACAAAATACGCTCTTGCTTAAAGCATAGTCTTAAGCAGATTCTAGCCAGATATTAGCTATAATTTGACTTATTAATAGCTTATTAATCTGGCTAATAATTAATAAGCTAACCAGCCATTCTAGCTTCCTACCAGGGATTATGTGTATTTAATGGTGAAAATATTATCATATTCTTTTGAATGTATCTTCAATTTAATTAATGCCAAAAATCAAACATGTAAAAGATTTCTATAAAAATATTCACATCGATATGTTTTAGCTACTTTTCGTATGAGAAAAGTATGCGTTAAAACCATTTTTACAATTATTTAATTTATTTATTGGATGGTTTAAGTGCGAGACAAGAAAAATGTAGCATTTAAACTTTCTAATTCAAATATTTTTATTTGCCTAGTAATACTTATTATTTTTTAAATGAATTTTGAAATTGTACAGTGAAATGGGGTAATGTCGATCAGTGTGTGTAAAGATGGGAGACGCGCAAAAAGAGGTTAGGATTACCGTATATTTTCATGAGGTGATAAAAAGTTTATAAAAGCTCTTTTTTTTCTTTGATTGTGCAAAATAGTGGCTTGTACATTAAAGTCTAACATTACGAGCAGGATAAATATTGCATTAACCCAACAGTATTGTTGCTAGAGCAGTATCTAAAATACATCAAAAGCTGTGACGATAGTCACCTTATATAAAATTATATATAGTTATATATAATTATATATAATCATATATAAATGAATTTAAAAATTTTTTCAAAAGAAAGTAAATTATAGTCAGTAAAAAAATGAAAAGTTAGATATATAGTTATAAGTATTTGGTTATATTTACTCGTATATAAAATGTTATATATAAACATGTATATCTATGGGTTCATGGAAAAACGACTTTAGTCAATTTTTTGAAAATTGAGTTTTGAGCGATTTTGATATCGTTACATATAGTATATTTTCTGATAATAATGCAAATAATGGGAAAAGTATGAAAATAAATGACCATTTCTACTACTTATGATTTTTTTAACATTAGTTTAAATGGAGAATAAAAACTTTAAACCTTAATATCTCAATAACATAAAAAAGGACTTAAGTCGTTTTCTCGGGAGCCACAGATATATGCTTATATAAAGTTATATACTCATATATAGTTATATACATTATGTCGCAGATAAAGCGGACACATTTTTTTGTTAAAATTTTCCCCGAATATTGCGCATGGAAAAGAAAAAGTTGTGGGTGGGATCGAAAGAGTAAATTAAGCCCTTGTTAATGATCTATTAAATTATTTCATAGGGTTTAACAGCGTTGAATGGTAAATGGTCGAAAATAATAAAATTACAAAAATAGTGTGGCAATTTGTTTTTGACAATTTTATCAAATAGCCCGTACCCCATTTAGCTTAGAGCAGCAATAAAGTTAATTTATTATTGTCAAATTTATTTTTAAATGATTTTTGAAGATTGTTAAAATCGTCAGAATGTGGTGTGCAATGGTAGTTGGCCGCGTTCGCCTCGCGGAATAGGACCGGATCTAATGGTATAGCTGGACTGGTGTAGTTGTGTTTATAAGTATAGCGGAGGTTAGTGGTTACTATCAGTCTCGTGGCGGGAAATATAAACGCGTGTACAGCCCCGCAATCTACAAGGGTATCAACAGTTTCAACTGCTCCTCGGCCTTCGAGCCGTACAAGTCGTCCTGCGTCCAAGTCCAAGAATACGCTTCACGTAGGTAAGCAAAATAGCTAATCAAGATGTTTTTAAAATTATTTCTACGTTTATAATTCCATATACAAGGCTCTGAATGAAAAACATATTCGTAATAACACAAGTTACTTGGGGCATGATAAAATCTGTGTTGAGCACACCTCACTTCAATTTTTGTTATACATATGATGTTAGTCATAGTAAGCAATATCTTTATAATATAACCTCCAGAATGTCACCAAGTAGATATATTAGTTCTTAGATGTTAAAGAATTTTGTTTATAATTTTTAATGTATAATATAACTATTTAATAACTTTCAATACAGATGCCTCTACATGATTGAGCAGATTCAAGGTTCATATGGAATATATATTTTCGTTAAGGCCTCGCAGCACAACTCGAACATCATCGTGGCATAGGTGCGAATTGCAATGTCCCAAATATTGTTGAAACACAACAAATCATTGAAGTTAATGCAAGTAAAAGTTCATTTGTTCAAATTCGTGGCTCCATTCCATTATTTTGGCAACAAGCTCCAAAATTAAAATACAAACCAAAATCACAGCTAGGTCCACTTGAAAATCATTTGGTATAATTTTAGTTGCTATTAGTATGAAAAATAAAATATTCTTTGTTTACAATAAAAATTAATCATTTTGTACTTAATAGATGGACCAGAAGGAAGTAGAAGTAACATTAGAATATGCATATAAGGACATAGTGTAAGAGTTAAAGAACTAGAATATAAGATATGAAATTTTTATCTTTCATGCTTTATGTTGCAAAATGCAGTGTTATTACAGATTAGATATTCTGATGGGTCGTCTCGATCAAGAACAGATGGCTTCAGAATAAATTGCATTGATTGTTTAAATAGAACAAACGTTGTAAACAGGTATTTTAAAAAGAACATTTTTTGCATAATGAATTATATTAATTATAACACTATTTTATATAAGTATGTATACATTTTTTTTTTTTAACGTCGCCATGTTTATGCTTCCATGTGGTGCTAATCGACGACGGGGGTCTGCGGTGTGTTTGTAAACAAAGCACATGTAATTTTTACAGTGGTGCTTGTATCGATCGGCAGAGACTAGGATTCGAACCCGGGTCACCGGCGTGGGAATCCGACACTCTACCGACTGAGCCGCCGCAGGACCCTAAGTATGTATACATAAATATATTTATTTTTTAAAGGTTTGGGCTGATAATGCTGATATAATAAGTACTAATACTCAGGAACTAGTGCATTGAAAACAGATTTTACTAGAACAGGTTAACGAATTAAAATAGGAGCTATGAGAGATAATGATAATTTCTTAACAAGATATTATAAAAATAATTTCAATGATAATTTTCGACGGGTAAACAAGAATATTAATAATTAAATAATATTTTAAATTCTGTCAAACAAATGAATATCAAAAATTAATTTTAAGATTCTATATATCTACTTTTGGGACGATATATGGTTCAAGATGGTGACTGCTTAACGGTTTTATGTCCACTAGAGTCTGAAAGAAATTGGCGATATGCTACGTTCCTATTAGTTCTTTTGTTGGCATCAGCAATGTTGGTTGCTCATATGATCATGCCTTCAACATATACTGCAGAAATTCTACTTTACATGCTCTTATGGGCAACAATGGTGGCTGGTAAACTTGCAATAATTGTTCGTCATGGCAAGCAATACGTTGACAAGCCCAAGCTATTGTAATTTTAGTCATAATAAATACTATATATTTTATTTACTACCTTAAAAAAATATTGTATTATTATTGTTGTAAAAATGTGCAAGTCAATCTCGATTAATTAATTAATAATAATTAATTAATTAATAACATTTAATTGATTAATAATAATTAGTTAATTAATAAAAATTAATTCATTTATAAAGTTAAATAAATATGTGAAGAAGCTTCTTCTTTACAAGTGAATATTTAAATATAATATTGCAATTAATGGAAGATTGTTGTATATGATAATTAGAAAAATTAAAATTTTCATATAATTTTTTATAAAAAATAAGTTGCATTAAAAATAGTTAAATAAAAATACTTGTGCATTAAGAAAAATTATAAATATTATTAATTAAGTTTACGTTAATCATGTACGTAAATCTTTTATGCAAATGATTTGCGTAAAAAAGTTCCTAATTTTGCACGTAATCATTTATGTAAATCATTTACGTACATTATTTACCTACATGATATACGTAAGTATTTCCAACAGGACTAATCTATTTATCAAAGAACCATGGCGGTTTTAACATTAACGTGGTGGCCTAAAGTATTGTTAGACAGTAGATAGGCTGTAAGCATACTGGCTCACGCGGGTTCTGTATCACCCCCTGCCCTGCCAAAGTGATCCAGTATTCATCGTGTGTATAAGCCCTATCCCTGTTTGTCCCCTTCTCCAATTTTTGAGCATTCGTATTATATGTTTTAAGCCCCTCCCCTGGATTTACCCCCTCTCAAAGTGATACAGAATCGGTAGCGTGTATAAGCCCTATGCCTGGTCCCTTCTCCAATTTTTGAGCATTCGTATTGAATGTTTTAAGCCCCTCCCTTGGATTTACGCCCTCTGAAAGTGATACAGAATCTGTAGTGTGTATAAGGCCTATGCCTGGTCCCTTCTCCAATTTTTCCCGGATTCGTATTGTGTGTGTTTTAAGCCCCGCCTCTGAACTGTTCCCTCTTAAAGTGATGTAGAATTCGTATCTGATTTTTTCTATCCCCACTCTGTAGTCCCGAATACGTAAGCGTTTTACTCCCACCCGAAGAGAGGGAAAAGAGCAGCCTCTTTGCTCCTCTTTTCGAAGAAACAGATGGCATGCGTAGGAAATGGAAAGTAGCCGAAAATTAATGAAAAGAAAGGGTCAGCCTTTCTTTCCTCTGCTTTTAAAAATAGATAGAACGTTGCCCACTGACTTTGCTAGCAATAAACGTCTTCGTCGCAGGTATGCGCTGTAGATGCGCGCAGATAGCAGGAAGATTGCATCAGTAAACGGCCTTCGAGAACTTACTGTGCGCAGGCATTCGGAAATTTATTTTTCTTCAGGCTGATACGCTGCTATTTTTTTTTCCGCTAGAAACGAATTTATTACAGTAAGGCATGGCGCAAGTTTGAAGGTCCTCGCGCAGGTAGTAGTAAATTACTTTCCAGCAATAAATAACCTTTTGAGAAAGGCATACTGCGCGCATATATTCGAAAAGTCTATTTTCGAGCCAAAACACTGTCAGTTTTTCTCCGCAATACACGCTATACTACAGTAAGGCATAGCGCGTGTTAAGATTGTAGAAACTTTCACGAAAAAAAATGTGTAGGCGTGGATGTGACCGACAGGGAGGTTGTTCTTAAAAAAATTCTGGGATGAAAATTTCTGCAAGGCAGGCGTTTTTCTAATTAAGGGAGGAGAATTTTTAACCAATCGCAGAATTTCTTGAAAAAGTGAAAGACGGGGTAAGCTCTTCTGACGATATAAATTCTAGGGCGCAAACTAGGGTCAGTCAGTAAATTTTCAAATTTCAAAAAATATATCAACTCGAAATTTGAAAGAAAAATTCAAGATAGCTTCAAATAGCAAGACAAATTTGCAAATGATGCGGGATCGTATCCGGTGGCTCATTTCTAACGGGCCCACATTGCTCATGATGCTTGACCATGTGTCATGGGCAACGGATGCGATATATTCATGTAAGTAACATTTTATAGAATTTTATTAATAATAATTAAAATAATATTATGTTAAATGTTTATTTATTTTCAGTACCACCACTACCCCCTGTTGCTGCTATGCAACAGTTGTACGAGGGAATAATACCTCAAGAGAGCGCACCGGTTGCTCGCTCGCCGAGATCAAGGTCGAGCTCGAGGTCCAGCTCGAGTTCCAGTTCGAGTTCCAGCTCGAGCTCTAGTTCCAGCTCTAGCTCCAGCTCAAGGGGCAGCTTAAAGGCTGCGAGAGGAAAAAGCATACACGATGTTGGTCGTATTCCAAAAATTTAATCGCCGAGCAGCAGCAGCGGCAACAGCAACAACGAGCGAAAGAGGATAGCTGAAGGTAACTATTTTTTTATTCATTTTTTTTTATGTTAAAATTAAATAATAAGTAATAAACTAATAATTTGTTTTTTTTTTCGTTTCTTTTATAGATGAAGCTGAAAACCAGCCGAGGCCGAAAACGCCTTCCACGCCACCCCATTTGGATACAATGAAGTCACCTTCCAGGTCGACAAAGATTGGTAAGAAATACAAAAATTTTAAATTTCATTATATTTTAATATTTATATTATATTATATTTTAAAACTTTTTTTTTGCAATTTTTATTTTTTCCGATCAAGTGAAGGACGACAAAGCTTCGCTTCAAAGTAAGCAAGCGAAACGAGATTGGCTGCGAATGCACAGCCGAGTGCAGGATAAAACTCAACCGAAGATAGCAGCAACAGTAGCACCACCACCACCATCACTACCATCACCTCCACCACCACCACCACCGCGACCATCAATAGTAAAACCTCGCATCGTAGTAGATGTGACATTCATCGATTAGTTATTATGTAATAATATATATATATATATATATATATATATATATATATATATATATATATATATATGTAAAAAATAATTATTTTATTATATATTAATTTTAATGTAATAAGTGTTTTTTTGAATATAATGAAAAAATATTTTTTCAACTTGTTTTCGTTTATTCCCCTTGTCATTTCCTCCAGTTTCCTTCGTTTTCCTTATAAGTAAGTAAATTTCAAAGCTATGTAAATCTTATAAGTAAGTAAATTTCAAAGCAATGTAAATCTTATAAGTAAGTAAATTTCAAAGCAATGTAAATCTTATAAGTAAGTAAATTTCAAAGCAATGTAAATCTTATAAGTAAGTAAATTTCAAAGCAATGTAAATCTTATAAGTAAGTAAATTTCAAAGCAATGTAAATCTTATAAGTAAGTAAATTTTAAAGCAATGTAAATCTTTATAAATACAACAAATGTTCTTTTTTTCTTTTTTTAAGTGAAATACGGCTTATATATTTAATGAAAAACCGTCTAAGAAAAAATAGTCTAAGAAAAATAGTGTTTTGCACATTGATATTGTCTATATGATGAACAATGCTTTATTCTAATTAATGTAAAATATTCGCAGTAACACCCACATGTACCCTATGTTTGCTATAGATTTTATCTATTATATTTTAATTTTATATTTGTGAAAGAATAATATCGTACAATGATTTTTCTTTTAATTTTTTTTTATTCAATCATCAAGCTTCTCTTTTTTTACAGAATATTTAATAAAAATTTATTTCCAATATACACATGAGTGTGTATTCCTTTTAGAAATGATATCTACTTCATCTTGGCCAAATTTAGCATCCAAATAATCCAGTAGCCATGCTCGTATTGAGATAACGTTATGTACAGCGCATATAGGTTTCCATCTAATGCAGAGAATGTGATTAAAACATACGTAATGCTTATCGCTCGATAACGTTTCTAGTGATGGACATCCAAAGTCTTCAACGTTTGAAATTAATCTGTAAATAAAAACAAAAACGTAAGAAATACGAGCATAGAAAAGTAAAAGGAAAAGTATGAAAAAGTATGAAAAAGTATGAAAAAGTATGAAAAAGTAATGAAAAAGTATGAAAAAGTATGAAAAAAGTATGAAAAAGTATGATAAAAGTATGTAAAAGTATGAAAAAGTATGAAAAATGTATAAAAATAGTATGAAAAAGTATGAAATGTATGAAAAAAGTATGAAAGTAGAGTCATATTATATATCACTTACACATTTGGTATGAGATTTCTTAGCCATTGCACTTTCTGCTCTCCCTTAACGTATAATTTCTCAATCCCTTGCGAGCAAATTTGGAAAATTCGTTGAAGACGATGATAAGGAATATCTCCAGCGTCCCATGCAATTCCATGATGATATTTCTCCACCCAGTGAGTCATACATTTTTCTTCTGCTGTCAGTTCTTCCAATGTCATAGGAGGTTTAAAGAGGTATGCAGTCGGTAAAGCAGTTTTCTTTAAATTGAGAAAACATACTTCTTTGAAAATGAAAGAATCCTCTGCTATTCTTTGGAATCCTTGAATGTCACAAATATAAACATTCTCTTCTTGAAATTGCAGTATGGCATTTCTGAACATCAAGTCGTGGTCACGTGTTCTAGCCATCTTACAGCTCTGTAGTTGATAGTTCAGTACGAAGTGAACTCGGAGAATGAATAGGAAAATTCTCTCATCCTGATTTTATAACAAGAAACTCCGTCTCATGCTCTTTTAGGATTGGTCGTTCAAAAAAGAAAGTATATTCATGATTGGAGGGATGAAAAGCCGCTTTTTGGTTGGTTCAAACGGAAGAAATTTCATCCCTTCCTTAAAAAATCTCCCTCCTCTTCCCAAAAAGAACTATTTTAGTCGATTCAAATGAAAGAAAATTCATCCCTACCTAAGAAAATCTCCCTCCTCTTCATTTTATCCTTGGTCAGTTATTTGAATTTTCTACCTCTACTTACGTCGACATTGCATACAAAAACGGAAGCGGTTTCTTGGACAAGCACAGTTCATCTATCGCGGTCAACGAGTTTTAGTCTTGACTATCGTGCACATTTGTGAAGTCCTATTCTAGTGCTATTCTAGTGCTATTACAGTGAGAAAAAAGCAAATATGGCATCCATCGATCTTTTTGAACGCCTTGTTCAGCTTCTTCGTGATACTTTACAAAGTATAAATGATTTAAGTAATAACGATATTCATTATTGGTTGCACATGTGTAATTCAACCATAAAAGAATTAAATGAAAAAATTGCAAAATCTAAACTTACAAGAGGAGAGAAACAAGTTGAATTTGAACAACATTTTCAACGAGGAGGTAATCTACAATCTGAGAAAACAGAAGCTAGTGTAGAGTGGCGAGACGTGCAGTCGGCATTCCAAAATCGAATCAAGACTGGCGTAGTTGTAAATATAAAACACATGGACATTCTGAGTTTCTTAAGTGATGCACAAAAGCTCTTCAAAGTTAAGGCACAAGAATGCTTAGAAGAATACAACGCTGTGAAAATAAATTCAGATTTTATCTCGGAATTTTCTATGCAGAAAAATGGAGAGGAAACGACCGATAATAAATATTTCACGAGTGAAAGTGCTACAGTATACATGTCAACAAATTTAGAGGAATGGTTTAAAGACTATATCAAAGAGCCCATTCTTACACAACTAGAAGAATTTCAGGAAAAGGATTCCGGCTGGACATTGAAGAGTATTAAAAGTTTGTGTATAAATATGAAAAAATATTCTCCATTCAAGTGCAGTTCTTACATTCCTCTCCCAAAGTTTATAGAAAACAAAAAAGCATGTGTTAATGTTCATAACAATGACAATCAGTGTTTTCAAATATGCTATTCTTTCAGCATTATATCCCAGCAAATATAATTCCAACAGAGTTAATCAATATCGTGTACATGAGAACGAATTGATCTTTAGTGATATACAGTTCCCAGTAAAACTGAAGGATATTTCAAAATTCGAAAAATTGAATAATATTTCAGTAAATGTATACATGCTCAGAAAGTATGTTTCAAAATTTGAAGTATCGCCTTGTCACGTTACGTCAGAAAAGAAGGCTGAACAAGAAAATCAAGCAGAAGAGGAAGATCAACATGTAAATCTACCAGAAAATAATAATCAACCAGAAAAGAAGGGTAGACATGTAAATCTACTTATCATTCAAGATTTTTACATTGATGAGCATGAAGAAAATAATTTTGCTGATGGTGATGAAAGTATGCCTAAATACCATTACGTTTGGATCAAAAGCATGTCTCGTCTTCTGGGTTCTCAACTGTCTAAAGCTAATAGAAAATCATACCACTGTGAAAGGTGTTTACAAGTTTTCTATAATGAAAAAAGATTGGAAATTCATGAAAATCATTGTAAAAATATGCATAATTGCCGAATCAATCTGCCAGACTCAAAGAACAACATTCTCAAATTCGAAGATTACAAAAAGAGAGAAAAAGTTCCTTTCGTTATTTATGCTGATTTTGAATGTTTATTGAAGCCTACTGAGAATGAGAATGCTTTCCAACTACATGAAGCATACAGCATAGGTTACTACACAAAATGCAGCTTTGATGACAGATTATCTGTCTATAAATCTTACAGACAAAAATTTGGAGATCAAGAGATACCTGCAAAATGGTTTGTTCGAGAACTAAAATCAATAAGTGAGAAGATAGATCATCTCTACAAGAATCCTAAACCAATGAAACTCACAGCTCTAGAAGAATTATCTTTCCAGAGGTCAACCGTTTGTCATATATGTCGAAAATCAATCCGTGATGAAGAACTTGCAGTGCGAGACCATTGTCATTTTACGGGACGGTATGTTATTAGTTTAGTTATATTTAAAATTAATTTTTGGTGATTCCCAAAAAAAAAATGAATTCTTTTTTCTCTTCAGTTTCAGAGGTGCAGCTCACAATTCATGTAATTTGAATTATAAGAACTCAAGATTCATTCCCGTTGTTTTTCATAACCTCAATTATGATACTCACTTCATTTTGAAAGAGATCGCTACTTCTACATTGATGAAAGGACGAGTTAGTCTAATACCTCATAATAAGGAGAAATATATTTTGTTCACGAAATACATAGATGACTGCGACATCAGCTTTAGATTCATAGATTCTTGTCGTTTTCTACCATCATCATTGGAAAAGCTCACATCATATCTACAAAACGTGCCTATATCAGTGAAAGAGTTTCGATCAGATGGATTCACAGATGAAATGATAGATCTTCTCAGACGGAAAGGTATATTTCCATATGATTATGTAGACGCATTTGATAAGCTATCGTCTACAAAATTGCCAGAAAAGAATGAGTTTTATAATAAACTAACAGATTCCCATATTGCTAAAGAAGACTACAAGCATGCTGTTCGAGTCTGGGATAAGTTCAATATAAAAACATTGGGAGAGTATTCAGATCTTTACTTAAAAACATATGTTCTACTATTGGCTGACGTTTTCGAAAATTTTCGAGAGATATCTCTTAAAGCTTATGATTTATGTCCTGCTCACTTTTACACGACTCCAGGGTTAACATTTTCAGCAGCTCTTAAAATGACAAAGGTAGAATTAGAGCTTCTTACAGATATTGACATGCTAATGTTTATTGAAGCAGGCATTCGGGGAGGAATAAGCCAGTGTTGTAATCGATATGCTAAGGCAAACAATCCATACATGGGTTCTTCATACGATGAGAAACAGAAAACGAAGACACTCTTATATTTTTATATAAATAATCTGTATGGGTGGGCGATGGTACAGCATTTACCGATTGGAAAATTCAAATGGATTGACTTTGAGGCGAATCCAAGCTTCTTCAATACACCACCAGATTCAGATATAGGTTACATTGCTGAAGTAGAGTTGGAGTATCCTGAGGAAATACATGATGAACATCGAGACTTCCCTTTCTGCGAAGAGCACCGTGCACCACCTGGATCAAAGCAGAACAAACTTCTCACTACTCTGAACGATAAGAAAAGTATATGATTCACTATCGAACACTTAAACAGGCGCTGGATAATGGACTTCGTTTGAAAAAGGTGCATAGAATTCTGAGTTTCGAGCAGAAGGCCTGGCTTAAACCTTATGTCGAATTAAATACTGAGAAGAGAAAGCAAGCGAAGAATGAGTTTGAAAAACTCTTCTATAAATTATTAATTAACGCTGTCTATGGAAAGTGTATCGAGCGAGAGCGGTTTCGTGTTGATGTACGATTAGTAAATATATTCACAGGCAGATATGGGGCAGAAGCACGCATAGCTCAACCACATTTTCACAGCTGTGCAATCTTTGATGAAAATTTAGTTGCTATTCAGCTAAAGAGAACAAGTATCACAATCAAGAAACCGATATACGTTGGTTTTTGTATCCTTGATTTGTCCAAGACATTAGTTTATGATTTCCATTACTCGTATATGAAACAGCGAGTAGGAGAAAAATGTAAACTTCTTTATACAGATACTGATAGTTTGATATATGAAGTTGAGGACATTGATATGTATAAAATAATGAAAGAAGACATTCACAGGTTTGATACTTCTGATTATGATGAGAATAATCAGTTTAACATTCCACGTGTCAATAAAAAAGTCCCAGGATTAATGAAAGACGAATGCTGTGGCAAGATCATGATGGAATTTATAGGTTTACGAAGCAAAATGTACAGTATTTTAGTTGATGGAGGAGAGACAGTGAAAAAAGCCAAAGGTATAAAATCCAGCGTTGTGAAGAAGACAATAACTTTCGAGGATTATAGAAGATGTCTTCAGGATCTTATTATTGTAAAACGAGATCAATGCAACATTCGTTCAAAATTGCACATAGTGCATACTGAAAGACAGAATAAAACTGCTCTTAGTCCTCACGATGTTAAGAGATTCTTATTGCCTCAGAGTACAGACACTTTACCTTGGGGTCATTTTCGAATCATGGATGAGCAGATGGCGCAAGCTGCACTTCGAATAGAAGAGGATGCTGAAGAACAAGAAATAGTGGTAGGGATGGAAGTGGAGAGGGGGTATGAAGTATCCAATGAAAGTGGGGCAACACGAGTGGGGATGGATGTTGCAGAAGATGAAAGAGAGGGGGAAATACGAGGTAGGGGTGATGCAGCCAATGAAAATGGTGAAAGGCGAGAGGGGATGACACTTTATAACAATGAAGGTGAACAAATCAGAATTGAATATGATGTGTTAGAGGAGTTTATGCATGACTGGGATCCATCAATGGAGGGGATACGCTCTGAGGGAGGAGAGAGAAGGGATATATTACAGGAGGCAATGGAAGGAACAGAAATTGTGGTGGGGAATGGACTATATCAACAGACAGACCACAACGAGGAGCACATTCGAGCAATCGAAGAGTTCGAGAATTATCATCCTTGCGGGAAGAAACCAAGACTCAACTAAATTTCTAAGTAAGTTCACAGTTAATTCTCACCAATTTTCTTTTTTTTTTTGCTCTAAAAAATCTTTTCTCTATTAGAAGTTCTTATTTATTTTTTACTTTTTCCAGAATGGATCTATCTACACTTAATAAGATTGCTGAACGCGACTTCTTGCCGAGGAAGAAAGTAACAGACTTGGAAAAAGATCATCAGTACATGGTGACAGCACTTAAGGAGGTGAAGACGAGATTCGGTACGAAGGTCGTAGCCGAACTCGACGAAAGTTTTCAAATCTTTTTACCAGAGAAGATTTCATCAGCCATCCTAAGAGATCAAGAGTTTTTTGACAGATTTGATCTTCCATTAAGTTTGAATGAAATACGCAGCTTGCTTTGATTATAATACTTATTTTATTCAGATTAAAACTTGTACATAATAATACATAAATAAATACAATAACATAATATGATTGCTTTCTTATTTACTAGTACCTACATTATTGTGGGTACATTAATATTTTTGGTTAAATCTTGGCTAAATCAAATAATTTTTTTTTTATCTATCCAACTATTATGCTCATTACTAAAGCCTAACCATTTAACATATGCACGATTTCCACTTTTCTTTAAAACTTTTTCTACTAGATAAATTTCTGGATACATAGTTTTCTGAATTTCCGTTTCATAAAAACCGCCAGAGATGGGTTTATCATAATAATCTTTGACATGATAAGTTACCGGATTGGTTTTTACAACTCGTGATATTGTGAAAATTTCAGTAGACCAATTTGGTGTATAACCTTTTTCAAAAGCATGTTTTATCTTACTTATCCGCACTTTATCTCCTACTTTAAATTTCGGTTTTTTCACAGGTAACTTTTCATTTGGAAAATGCTTCTTGATCTCTCTTTCATTTGCCTGCGTAACATTTTTAGGCTCAATTCCTATTGTCCGATGTTTTCTTGAATTGTAAGCTTTCATCAACTCAGGCAGGATATCCCACCATTTATAGCTCCCTTGTTTGCTGAACTCTATCCACATTGCATTTTTTAACGTTCTATTAAAACGCTCACATATGCTTGCATGAAGATTACTATGTGAAGAGTATAAGTTTATCTTGTACTTCTTCATGAGTTTCTGAAAGTTTGAATTGTAAAATTCTTTTCCTTGGTCAGTTTGTAACTTTTTTGTCGGTACGCGTTCTTGTTTCAGTATTGACTCCATAGCTAGAGTAACATCATTACCACTCTTTGACTTGATTGGTATGGCCCATGCATACTTTGAAAATGTATCTATGACAGTAAGTAAGTAGCGAAAACCTTTGTTTTCGTTGGCGTATGGAATCATTTCTACAAGATCAGCTTGCCAAGTCTCATCTATTCCACGTATATCATATTTTCTTCGCTTGTAGATGCGGCGAGCTGGTTTGTGCAACTCTTCAGCTATTTTTTGTCGCTCCATTTTTTTTTTGATAATATGTTTAAGGTTTAAGAAAAACTTTTATTGAGTAAGAATTTTTTTTTTTCAAAGCATTCTTTCAATTTTGTCTCAAGATTATCTAATCGAATTTTAAGATGGGAAAGAACATTATTGATTGTATTTAATTCAGTGTTTATGGGAATCTCTAAGTCAACTTTCGTTACAGCCATTATGTTAGTTAGATTTCTAACTTCTTTACTTATAGTTGTCAGAAGCACTTCCAAGGTGACTGCATCATTAGGCTGACTTGGATAAGCAAGGTTACATAACCTTTTATTTTGTAAATCAAAATTACCATCTAATGTAAGATTATAACCAATGCCTGGTGGACCGCGACTCACTTCTTGCGTGCCCTCAAGTTTTCTTCCGAACACGTCGAGACTCATGATGCTACTGATCTTATAAGAAAAGATGCATTTCAATATATATGTCCAGCTTCACGTAGTTCCTCAATGATCGATTGTATTTTATTGTCGTGATTGTTATTTCCAGCAGATCGTTCCGCAACTAATAATTGCAATCGCTCGATAAGCTCGTTTGGATCATCCCAGTAGACTAGATCTATAGAAGAATTTTTCTTTGCTATTTTATATTTAGGTATGAGGCCTCTTCCGGTGGTGGATTTATTTTTACGATCGCTGCGAACATGACATAGTGTACTCTGATAAAAATGGAAATCATAAAGCAGTTGACATGAAGCTCGCTGATAAAGCTTGGCAACGTGTTAAAGCCAAGGATGCCAGTCTTGGTGAAAAATCATATGCTTTTGCTGTTACAAATGCTATGAAATTAAAAGGAATAACTGGAATGGGTCTAAAATTTAGTAAGTTAGTGACGGCTGCTAAAAAAATCAATGTCACCAAGTAAATGTTCCCGCAAGGTTATTCAATCCGCCTTGAAAGGTGTACGTCAAGCTGTTAAACAAGTTGGTGGTAAGAGGAAAGTTACCATTCCACGTGTTCTTCCAATTCCATCAAAAATTGGTGGAGTTCTTCCGTTTCTCATACCGCTGTTCGCAGGACTAAGTGCGACCGGTGCTCTGGCAAGGGGAGCTGCAGGAATAGCTAAAGCAATAAATGATGCTAAAGCTGCACAGAAAAACCATGAAGAAAGTAAGAGACATAATAAGGCAATGGAAGCTATTGCTTTAGGCGAAGGTCTCTATCTTAAACCATATAAAACTGGAATGGGATTATTTATGAAACCTCATGTTGGTCATGGTCAAGTTACTAAAAAAAAAAAACGTCGATTTAACTTTGCCAAATCGTCCACTGACTGACTACGATCTTCTAAAATATGCTCGTATGTTGCAAATTCCACATTTCCGAGGTGTTTTTATGAGAAATAAATTGCCTTCCGATGGTCCATGGAGTAATGAATCTGCTATTGTTAACTTGGATGACATGAAAAATAAATGCACTCACTGGGTGTGTTATCGAAAACATGGTTCCAAAGTAATTTACTTTGACAGTTTTGGTGATCTGAAACCTTCCATAGAGCTCATGTTATATTTCAACGTGAAAGAAGTAAAATATAACTATAAAAGATATCAAAATTTTGACTCATTCATTTGTGGTCATTTTTGTCTTCAATTTTTAACCGGAAGACTATAAAAGAGAAGATTGCAAACGAATGGGAATCATTCTCTTCCAATCCGTCATGGAAGACAGTTTCACTTTGAGTCTTTCAGAAAATCTTCTGTTCTAGAAGCACAATATTTTTCTTCAATTGAACTACCTCAGCATAAAAATTTTGTTTTGGGTTTAGTTGAACTTTTAACATTCAACTCGATTCCCAATGTGGACTATTCGAATAATAAACTTCATGTGAATGGAAATATTATCACTATCCCTACTGGCAGTTACGAGATTAATGCTATTAATAAATTTTTACAAGAAACTTTGAAATCTAAAGGAATTGAATTTTCTTTGAGAGCTAACAACAATACTCTCAGAAGTGAAATTAATTGCAGTCATCCGTTAGATCTCACTCCTCACGATTCAATAGGTCGTCTTCTTGGCTTCACTCCTCGCATTCTCAAGGAAAAAACTCATCACAGTTTTGATTTACCTGTGAAAATATTGAAAATCAACGCACTCAGAGTGGAGTGCAATATTACCGCAGGTGCTTACATCAACAACAAAAAAGTTCATACAATCCATGAGTTCTTTCCCAGAGTTCCACCAGGATATAAAATCTTGGAAGTTCCATCTCATGTCATATATCTACCACTCAGTGTCAAGTGCATAGATCATCTTCAAATTCAAATCGTAGATCAAGATGGAAATTTAGTGAGTTTCCGTGGAGAAGAAATTACTATTAGACTCCACATCAAATCTGTATAATGGGCATCGTTTACAATTCTAGAGTGCATATAAGTCAACCAACATGTCAATCGGTCATCAGTCGACCGAAGAAACTCAAACCGTTAACACGGAAGAGCATTCAGTTCCTCAGAAGCCTAGGTCTAAAAGTTCGTGGAGAAAATTCACGTGTATAATTCTCTGCTGCTTCCAGAAAAATGGACGAAATTCTAAGCATTCAATCAGGTGTCGTATTCGATGAGTCTATTGCTCATTACGAGGTTCACGCACATCAACCTTACTCGACACTAAGCTTTGATAATAGTGATGAAATTCGTATTTCTATCCAACATCGAGATCTATGTCTCTTACCATCGCGCAGTTCTATCCATGTATGTGGAAAACTGCAAAAACCAGATGGAACAGCACTAACTAAAACTAAATTCGTGAACAATGGCATTTGCCATCTGTTTGATGAAATTCGTTACGAAATTAATGCTGTGGAGATAGATAAAATTAAAAATGTTGGTTTAAGCAGCCTCATGAAAGGATAGACATCATTCAATCCGAAGCAGACTCTCATGTTAGAAAATGCAGGCTGGCTTGACGTTAGAGAAGAAAGCAAAACTTTGGTAGATGCACACATCAACTTTGACGTTTCCATTCCTCTGAGTATGATATTGGGCTCTGCAGAAGACTATAAAAAAATTATAGTTAATGTGAAGCATGAACTCATTCTCACAAGATCAAGAAATTACTTGAATGCAATAATTCAAGAAGGTACTGTAGCAAATAGTGTAACTACATATGAAGACTACCAGGTAAAAATAACGAAGATAGAGTGGTTAATGCCATATGTTATTGCATCTGATAAACAAAAGATCCAGCTGCTGAATTTCATTGGCAAAGATAATCCTATCTCTATGTGCTATCGATCTTGGGAGTTATTTGAATATCCTCTACTTCCGAGCACGAATAAACATGTCTGGATAGTGAAAACTTCAAATCAGTTAGAAAAACCTCGTTTTGTCATTCTCGGACTACAAACCAAGAAAAAAAATTTGCAAACTGAAAATGCCAGTCGATTTGACCATTGTGAGATTAGTAAAGTGAGACTTTTCTTGAATTCTCAATATTATCCATATAACAATATGAATCTCGACATATCTAAGAATCAGTTCGCTGTTCTCTATGATATGTATGCCAATTTTCAAATCACCTACTATGGAAGAGACCCACAGCCACTGCTGACAAAGTCTGAATTTATCAACCTTGAACAACTCATAGTTATTGACTGTTCACGGCAAAACGAATCTATAAAGAGCGCTCCTGTCGATGTACGTCTAGAGTTTGAGTCTAAAAAAGACTTTCCAGCTAACACTTCAGCTTATTGCATGATCTTACACGATCGCATCGTTCAGTACAATCCCATCAGTGGGGATATCAAGAAGCTTGTCTAAACAGCATTTTTTCCAACACACTTTCGTTTTAACACTCATTCCAAGATGGAGTATGCAGTAGACATGATTGGTTTCAAGCAAATGGGAGATGATTATGTTTTAAAAGAAATAGCTATCATTCCTCTCAATGAAAGTGGTGATCCTATCGTTCGTCTATTCAAGAAACCCTTTTCATGGAAAAGACTCTCTGACAAATTGCAAAGGGAAAACATTTGGCTGGAACATCATTATCATGGAATAGCCTGGAACACAGATGGGCTTGACTACTCACAAATTGGATCATTACTCCGTGACTCTTTACACGATGCTACCAAAATTTTTGTCATGGGTGAATTTAAACAGAAATGGCTGCAACGATTCAATTTTTCTGCAGTTCATAACATTCAGCAATACGGCTATCCGTCAAAAACCTATATAGTCAAGTGCGTTACAGAATGTACAAACCATAATCCCATCTACAAGACTGCCTGCGCACTTCACACCGTCAAACTCATAAAATTATTCTATCACTCCTGTAAACATTTGCAAAGAAAATGAAGAAAAAAAAAGTAGAAAACACTATAGGCATTCTGGTTCACGTGAGAGAAAGGGAAGCTCTCCCACTCTCTCGATTTCGGATTCTGGATCATTCTGGGATGATTTAGAATCCGAACGGGTTCTGGATCACTTTGAGAGAGCAGGGGGTGATAAAGAACCCGCGTGAGCCAGTATGCCTATAGCCTATCTACTTTAGACTTATTTCACGGCCTGCTATTGGCGTAGAATCGGAGGTGTATTTACGAAAAAAGTATTGTCGGACGTACTATACTCGGCCTGCCATTATATGACAAGCGGAGCTGTATTCGCTATGTAAAAATCTAACAGAGCGACTTTCAATATTTGATTTTAGCCTTACATATTAATTTATATTTTTATGTCATTTGAGATTCGGAAGTTATATTGTCATTTAGAACTTTAAACTTTAGGAACCGCTTGGTCCAAAAGCGAGGGTGGCAAACACGTGCTATGAAAAAAAAAAATAAAAGTTTATTACGGAAAAGCGAGTTATATATAGAAATTATTAATTAAAAACTGCCAAACTTTGGCTTTCTGTTAATGTTAAGGTCGATTTTGGATTTAAAAATAGTATATTGTGTACCATGGGCGGTAAGTAGGCTTTTATAGACCGAGTACTGCAACCACACCATGTCAAAAAGCTCACTTAGCTCTTGGTGCACACCATTTTTTATGTGACGCATGTATGGATTTTTTTTCATACAAGACGAATGTGACCGTTTTTTACTCGGCAACCACCCATTTATTAGAATCTTCTACAAATCTTGAAAATTCTAAAAATTCCAAAAATTATACGACCCGCGTAATAGGTTAAAAAATCGCGAAAATCGTGCCTGTGTTACATAAACTATTTTGTTGTACATTTTTCTTTAAAATGTGTTGATGTACTAATAGCTATAGTTATTTTTACAAACATTTCAGTCAAAATGATGTTATTTGAATCGAAGAAAAACATTTTATCCCGCCCCAGGGCTATTTTTGTAATTTTTCAGGGAACTTTTAGGGATATATTTCTGGATATTTTACAGATTACTTTTAAGGATACATTTTTGGATATGTTTAGGGATACATTTCTGGATATTTTACAGGATACTTTTAAGGATACATTTTTGGATACTTTTAGGGATACATTTCTGGATACTTTTAGGGATACATTTCTGGATACTTTACGGGATACTTTTAGGGTTATATTTCTGGATACCGTACAGGATATTTTTAGGGATACATTTCTGAATATTTTGCAGGTTACTTTTTAGGATACATTTTTGGATACTTTTAGGGATACATTTCTGGATACTTTACAAGATACTTTTAGTGTTACATTTCTGGATACCGTACAGGATAAATTTAGGGATATACTTCTGGATATTTTACAGGATACTTTTAAGTATACATTTTTGGATAGTTTTAGGGATACATTTCTGGATACTTTACAGGATGTTCTAGGGATATATTTTATAATACTTTCTAGTACTGTAATTAAAATTCGTGCGGAATCAAACCGAGCAACGAAATTGGCAAAGAAAACTTTCACCGCATCTACAGGGTAGCTGCTGTTGTATACTTTATTAAAGAATAAGTTTTCCACACATAATTTCAAAATAATAATTAATGATTTTTAAGCGAAAGAAGCAGTATTTGGCACAGTAGTTTCCTCTATGTAAGTATATTACTGCGGATTTTTGTTGAACATAACGCCTCTATTTAAGAATTGTTAATTATGTGTATATCATTAATGTATGTTCTGTATTGTTGAAAATATAATTAAGAATGGTGTCAAAAAAGTATTAGTACGTACTATATAAAAGTTTATTACGGAAAAGCGAGTTATATATAGAGATTAGTAATTAAAAAGTGCAACAAGTTTCAAACTGTTTAGCGATGGATGCTTTCAAAATGATTTTTAAAAAGTAAAAGTAGTTCTCCGCATATAATATTGATGTAACTTATTGAATGTGAATTTAAAGATTCATCCTAATATTATTAAAAATTAAATTAGTTTTTAATTGTTTATACATTTCAAAAAGTATTTCACATGGTACAAGTTACACACAGTTCTCCGCACACTATATTGAGGAAACTTATTAAAAGTAAATTCGAAGATTTATTCTTATTAAAGAATATAAATTTTGTGTTAAGATGAACCTTTGCTCCCGCTTCTAATAAAATTCTTCAAAATTGTATACAAACAACTACATTAACTAAACATGAAGGTTTTGAAATGATCCATCAATGAATACTTTGGAATTTGTACTATATTAAATACTTTTCAAGGTCTGTACTTATAAAATTTAATGCATTTCAAATTTAAATCCGAAAAGCAAACACAAGTTAAAACAAACATTAACCCTTTAATGCCAAGACGGTCGCCCACGACCGCCCACCTTCAAGCTCCATAAAAAATCTATAATCGATAAAGTAACTGCTCTAGCAGTTTAATCTCATACTTTGTGATATAGTTGAGCAATTGTCACCCTTAAAGCAGAAAAAAATGTTTTTTTTATACCCAAAAAATTGTATTGAATTGAAATGAAGTCTTACAGAAATATTACAAAAAAAAGCCCTAGGGCGGGATGAAACGTATTTCTCCGATTTAAATAAAATCATATTAACTGAAATGTTTGTAAAAATAACTATAGCTATAAATAAATCAATACATTTTAAAGAAAAATGTACAATAAAAAATATTATATGTAACTCAGGCACGATTTTCGCGTTTTTTATCTATTAAGCGGGTCCTAAGTGGCCATTTATAGACCGGCGTGTAATAGAAACCGTCAACGGGCGGTAAAATATATTCAATTTTTTTAATTTTCAAAATTTTAAGATTTTTAAGATTTGTAGAAGATTCTAATAAACGGGTGGTTGCCGAGTCAAAAAACGGTCACATTCGTCTTGCTTAATGTGCAAAAAAACGCAAAAATCAATACATGCGTCACATAAAGTATATTGTGCACCAAGAACTACGTGGGTTTTTTGACCTGGTGTGGTTGCAGGACTCGGTCTATAAAAGCCTACTTACCGCCCTTGGTACACAATATACTATTTTTAAATCCAAAATCGACCTTAACATTAACAGAAAGCCAAAGTTTGTGCAGTTTTTAATTAATAATTTCTATATACAACTCGCTTTTCCGTAATAAACTTTTATTCCGTAATAAACTTTTTTTTTTTTTTCATAGCTCGTGTTTGCCACTCTCGCTTTTGGACCAAGCGCTTTCTAAAGTCTAAAGTTCTAAATGACAATATAACTTCCGAATCTCAAATGACATCAAAATATAAATTAATATGTAAGGCTAAAATCAAAAATTGAAAGTCGCTCTGTTAGATTTTAACATAGCGAATACAGCTCCGCTTGTCATGTAATGGCAGGCCGAGTATAGTACGTTCAACAATACTTTTTTCGTAAATACACCTCCGATTCTACGCCAATAGCAAGCCTTGAAATAAGTCTAACAATACTTTAGGCCACCACGTTAATGTTAAAACCGCCACGGTTCTTTGATAAATCGATTAGTTCTGTTGGAAATACTTACGTATATCATGTAGGAAAATAATGTACGTAAATGATTTACATAAATGATTACGTGCAAAATTAGCAACTTTTTTACGCAAATCATTTGCCTAAAAGATTTACGTACATGATTAACGTAAACTTAATTAATAATATTTATAACTTTTCTTAATGCACAAGTATTTTTATTTAACTATTTTTAATGCAACTTATTTTTTATTAAAAATTGTATGAAAATTTGAATTTTTCTAATTATCATATACAACAATCTTCCACTAATTGCAATATTATATTTAAATATTCACTTGTAAAGAAGAAGCTTCTTCACATATTTATTTAACTTTATAAATTAATTAATTATTATTAATTAATTAATCGAGATTGACATGCACATTTTTACAATAATAATAATACAATATTTTTTTAAGGTATTAAATAAAATATATAGTATTTATTATGACTAAAATTACAATAGCTTGGGCTTGTCAACGTATTGCTTGCCATGATGAACCATTGTCGCAAATATACCAACCACCATTGTTGCCCATAAGAGCCTGTAAAGTAGAATTTCTGTAGTATATGTTGAAGGCATGATCATATGAGTAACCAATATTGCTGATGCCAACAAAAGCACTAATAGGAACGTAGCATATCGCCAATTTCTTTCAGACTCTAGTGGACATAAAACCGTTAAGCAGTCACCATCTTGAACCATATATCGTCCCAAAAGTAGATATATAGAATCCTAAAATTAATTTTTGATATTCAATTGTTTGAAAGAATTTAAAATATCATTTAATTATTAATATTCTTGTTTACCCGTCGAAAATTATCATTGAAATTATTTTTATAATATCTTGTTTTATAATTCATATGTATATGTTGTACCAGCTATTACTATAACCCACGCATATACTTTTATAAAATTGAGATCGAATGCTAATTCTTCTAGCTTTTGTTTATCTCAATCGTGTAACTTATTTCTCTTGATTTGCGCCCCTGCTAGCTTAAAATTATAATTTTTTCTCAAAAACAGAGTTGTAATGTAACTATATACAACTATATATGCGTGTATATAACTTTATATAAGCATATATCTATGGCTCCCGGGAAAACGACTTAAGTCCACATCTTGTGTTATTGAATTAAGATTTGAAGTTTTTATTTTCCATTTACACTAACGTTAAAAAAATATCATAAGTAGCAGATATAATCATTTGTTTTCACACTTTTCTGATTATTTGCATTATTATCAGATAATATACTATGCAAGGATACCAAAATCCCTCAAAACTTAATTTTCAAAGAAATGGACTTAAAACGTTTTTCCAGGAACCCACAGATATACATGTTTATATAGATATATAACATTTTATATACTAGTAAATGTAACTAAATACATATAACTATATCTAACTTTTCACTTCTTTACTGACTATATTTTACTTTCTTTTGAAAGAATTTTTAAGTCCATTTATATATAATATATATATATCGATATGAAACTATATATAGTCATATACAATAGTTATTTTTCGACAGTCTGGTCTGAATATATCCCTATATATAATTATATATAATTATATATAATTTTATATACTTAAAATTTTATTTTTAATGTTCATTTTGAACATTTAACAATAAATAACATAAAATAACAATTAATAAATAATAAAAATACAGATTATGCCAATAAATCACATCATTTTATTCAGAAAATTTGTAGAATTACAAATGTAATTACCAACCTGAACTAACAGTTGCACATATTCTTATATCCGGAGAGTTAATAACTGTTACACGTTCTGCATTGATTAGTAAAATATTCAAAAGTCTTCCCATGGTTTCATGATGAAAAACAATCTGGTTTTGTTCAATCCCAAATGACTGAATGTATATGTATGAAATTGGATTTTGTATAAAATTTGATTTCGCCGTATAGTGTATTATGATTCTTTAATACTATATATACAGTGTCGAATTAGTTTTCCTTTGTTTTATAATTCATATGTATATCTTGTACCAGCTCTTACTATAATAAACGCATATACTTTTATAATTTTATATATATAACTAGGGGGGTTCCGCCCCCTGTGCGTTTTGCACGCCAACTTCCGCTTTTTACATAATACATATATTTTCATAATTATAGAAACCATAAAATACCAGAATTTATGAAATAATGAAAAATCTAATGTTCAACTCAACATTAAAAAAAATTTTATACTATAATACAATAAGTAATACTTATACATCCAACAATATACGCCAACCATACTTTATAACGTTACATATCAGAAAATAATAAGTATAACATACAAATAACTAACAATTAGGCAATTTATGGATAAACAGCAATTACTGAAGAATGTAGGGAATAATAATCTTGTTTTTCTAAGTATTATAATCCAAAAGTTATACATTAACGTAAAATTTATAAGTCATTAAAAATGAACTATTATTGACAAATTTATTTTCACAATAATAGTCTGATTTAAGGATACTGTAAATAACTTTCAATCAGCTGCAACTTGCGACAGTAATGTAATAAGATTTTGAACTAATTATTTGTTGTTAGAACCTTAATATATATAACATTTGGCAATTATTAAAGCAAGTCCCGTCCCAGGTAGAAAGTTAGCTAGAATGGCTGGTTAGCTTATTAATTATTAGCCAGATTAATAAGCTATTAATAAGTCAAATTATAGCTAATATCTGGTTAGAATCTGCTTAAGACTATGCTTTAAGCAAGAGCGTATTTTGTTTGAAAATCAAAACCTATTTATATTTTGTTTTGAAAAGTTATCAGTTTATAAAAATATACATTATTATACTTTATTGAATGTTCAATATAGTATGCCGCCAAAATAAATATTTTTATCAACAAATAACAACTTATGAGATTATATAAATATATATATATGCAATACTAAAAGTATTTGATAACTAATAATTTCCTTTCCGAAAATTAGTCGAACATAACTTAGTCAACAAAAATTTTGTGATTGATGTCGAAAATAAAATTTTGTAATAAAACTTCATTGTAAAACTACAAATATTTGTTTACCAATTCTCCAAATTTCGTCATAACTTACATTATTCTGTTTTTATTGTTATTTTTAAAATAACAATAATTATATGACTACATGCATTCTATTATTTACAACATAAATCTCTTTAATAAAGATACTTCAATTTTACTCAAGGCTTTGGTACTTTTGTGTAAATAATACTTTTTAAATGCACGCGTCGTTATGTAAACTAATAACCTAACCCCCATTACTACTAGACATTAGGGTACATTTTTAACTTATTTTAGTAAAATACTTAATGTAGTATGATTAGAATTGCGTATTACTTTGATTATTATAAAACTGTTATTATTTCCATTATTAATTAATACATAAATTACTTAGTTTATCACTTTATATTAACTAGAATATTAAGCAGAATCTAGCTAGAAATTAGCTAAAAAACATGTCGTTTTTAACTGATTTCTAGCTAATTTCTTAACCAGAATTAAAGCAGATTTAGAAAATCTAGCTAATATCTGGCTAGGAAGCAGCTTAGATTTCTACCAGGGCTCCAAAATAATCATAAAGTAATGGAAAGTAACGCATAAATAACATATAATATTGTAAAATAGCATACAATAACGCAAAATAACATAAAATAAGTTGAATATTGTTTAATCTTGCATAAATAGCGTTAATACACCAAAAGTCCAATAATAGGCCATAATAATGTAGAAGAACTGAGATATGAAGAAGGTCTGAATTATTGGCTTAATATAATAAAAATAACAGTAAAAATTTCGAGAAATAGGCCACAATTACGTAGAATAAGGGAATTATGAAGAAGTTCCTATTCTTATACGTAAGATAATGTAGAATAACATAAATTAGCGTAATATAACGTAAAGGAGTTCTTAAATTACGTACAAATTACGGACAAATTTCAAAAAGTAGGCTAAAATAACGTAGAAAAAGGGAGATATGAATAAGGTCTCAATTTTATTATTTGACCAATTTCGCTGAAACTTAACATACACACGCGCGCGCTCACGTACACACACACACACACATACACACACACACACACACACGTACGCACACAGGCACGCACACGCATACGCACACGCGCACACACACACGCACACACGCATACAAACACTGTTTAAGGCTAGTATATTCGGACTCCCCAAGGTATAAAACATGTTTATTCGTTGCAAAACACTAAAAGAAGTAACCATTACAAAGACTCTCTTTGAGAAAGCAATATACCTATATCCAGTAGAACCTCACACCACTGTGACTGCGGAGCATGTCGGCACTGTGATGTTTCTACGGCCTGCTCTATGTATGTGCGGCGACCCGTGTCCCAACTTTGACGAAGAAGTATTATAAAAAAATTTAAACAGAACAAATGTGATAGAAATTTTTTTTTACAAAGGTTTAAGTAATAAAGTTTTATAAAAATGTTTAATAAAAATGTTCAAACGGAAAAAATGTAATAGAACATTTTATAAAAAGAATGATATAATTTCATAAAATGATATATTCCTGAATCTTAAAAAAAGGTTGTTTGTTAATCAAATGTATAAAAATCAATTAATCAAAAAGTACGAGGAAAAGTTAATAATATTACTTAGTACGGCCCTAGTGCTTGACGCTGATTGGCTAGCGTGCCATTCACAGTGCCGGAGGGTAGTGGGTGGCTAGTAGCTACCCGAGTAAAAAAGACTTATATATAATTATATATAACGATATATAAGTATTTATGTATAAATTTTGTCTCTATATAACTACATATAATTATATATTATTATATATAAGTCGCTTTTACTCGAATTATAAATTAATGCAAAATTAATATAATAAATAATTGTTTTTATTGAAAATTATTGATGTTTTATACATCGCAATATAATAAATTGTTAAAAAAAAATTTGTCCTAAAGTGGATTTGAACATAAAATATCTAGGTGGCAAAGCATTACCTTAACCACTAACCCAACACTCTTGTTGTAAGAGTAGTATCTAAAATACATCATAAGCTGCGTCGGTAGTCACCTCATATATAATTATATATAGTTATATATAATTATATATAGTAATATAGTTATATATAATTATATGTAGTTATATATAATTATACATAATTATATATGTAATTTTTTCTGTGATAGTCTAGAGTATTACAGGGCCGGGAGGTTCTACTGTGTGTGTATGCATGCGTGCGTACATACGTGAAGGAGTGTGCGTGTGTGTAATAATAAACAAACAGAAATATTTTTCTTTACAATATGATGTTGAATACTCGTTTTGGTATATATTTGTAAAAATGGACTCAACAATTCGCTGCGAGTTAACCAATTTATTAATTTCGTCTACGTTTCGAATCCTTTTTAATAGGTTCATTATCAAGGCTATAAAATATATACAATATTTACAATAGTCATAAAAACATAAAAAATTACAAAAACAGCTAATAAAAGTGATGAGCAAAGTTTGACCTACCATATCTAAAGAACGGCTAGTTACTGTGTGGCATATTATTAATACTGCTACAAGCGATATAATTGCTGTGAAACAGTTTCACATTGGCAACTAAAAAGGAAAAAAAATTATTTTTTCTATAGGTTTTTAAGAGAAGTCCACAATTATTACTAACAACAATATTATTATAATTATTATTGTAAAACTTACGCGTGTCTAACCAATAATGTAACAAACACTCGCAAGTGGCATTGGATCGGCAAGCGATGGAAAGCCCGATCTTGGGGTTTCACCACTCAAAGGTGGACTGACAGTGAAGTAGTGAGTTTGCGGGAAGCAAGACAAGACGTCAAAATTAGAAAAACCGTGGAGAATGGGGAAATAGTCAAAAAGGAGAGGGAATCAACTGTAAGCGTTCGTGTTTGTGCGACACGCACACCCATGACGGTAAGAGGGTAGCGCACATGAGTATACTAGTGAGCTCGTGCACCAACACATACATATGTGCGTACCTGTAGGCACACACACTCAACCAATACATCGTGTCGCGTGGGTTCCTCTTAGGAAGACCAACCAAGAGCAAGTTCATCGCTCACAGCAGTGCTACGCTCCCATGTAACACAATCCTAATATAACACTCTTTAACTTAAGTGTCACTAAGTGTCACTAACAAAGGTTAATAAACAAAATAGGGGTTGTAACGTATAAATTCAATAAAAATCACAATTTATGTTTCTTTAATAAATTAATAGAGTATTTATATAAATTAATTAAATTTCTAGTATCTTCAATCCTATTTATCGTATTATCATGATAAAAAATATTGAGGACTTCTAAAAATTGTCTTTTTCTACTATTGTTTTCTATGTCGATAATTTTAAATGAATCGAAATTGATTGAGTGTTTTGTTTTGTCAACGTGGACCGTCAGAGCTGAAGTTGCAGTTCTATTTTTGAATACATCTCTTTTATTTTCACCTCTTCTAATGCCACATTTACATTCTGTAAGTCCTACACTGAGAGGGAGAAAGTGTAGCTACTGCCATCACTCTATGATAGTATAAGCGATCCCTCCTGGCGGTCTACAGAGTGAGCCGGAAAGGAATAGAGGGGAAGCAAACATTGGTAATGAACGATGCGCTCTCAAAAGGCGTGGTGGCTGTACTTTTTTCGGCGCACTGGCTGTACCTTTTTAGGTGCAGCTGTCGAGAGCGCAAACGCCACCAAAATCTTTTAAGGTTATAATGCTTTCAGAATAAAATAATTTATTTGAACAAAATTTAATAAATCAATGTATTGAAAAACATTTTGTGGTTATATTAAATAATATACCAATAATAATAACTATTACTTAAAATTATTTTAAATAATTAAAGAGGTAAAAAAAAACTTTATATCAAAAACTTTATTCAAATAAAATTGTGCTTATATATTACAATTATGGAAGTTTTTATTATTAGAGAAAAAAGTCTACTACATAATTTTCGCCATTAATTACAAAATACATTTCGGAATTATAAAAAGAAGTCTTCGTTGGTATAACAGTTTATTGCGACTACAAATACCTGAAATACAAATACTTTGGTCGAGTTTAAGTACTCGTTGCGCTACATATGCGTGTAAATGGGTGTTGAAATATATCTCTTGAAAACCTTGAACGTGAAGAATACTTTTTTAGGT
This sequence comes from Gastracanthus pulcherrimus, assembly GCA_949152435.1. NCBI lineage: Eukaryota > Metazoa > Arthropoda > Insecta > Hymenoptera > Pteromalidae > Gastracanthus > Gastracanthus pulcherrimus. The sequence continues at coordinate 129,111,177 of OX424574.1, forward strand.
CAACTTTCTTTTATTTGTTGGACCTTCCGGTTCACCCATTTCAACAGCTTTTTCTATTTTAGTTATTTTGCGAAATTCAGCTTCACTGTCTTGAACACTTATATTATTTTTTTTTTTTTTAAATGGCATTTAGAACTCGAAAGTTCATTGCCTCATCTACGCAAGCCTTCCACGTTTCCCTATTTTGTGCCAACCCCATCCATTTCGCGCCCTCCCGCCCAGTTTCAGTTACGTCTGCTTTTACGTTATCCTCCCATCTGCGTCTAGGTCTACCTAGAGGTCGCGTTGCTTTCGGTTTTCATTTCATTATGCGCGCTGCCGTACGATCATCGCCCATTCTTGCCACGTGCCCTGCCCATCTTGGTCTCCGTGATTTTATTATTCTGTTAATATTTAGTGACGCGTACAAATTATGTAGCTCGTCTTGTGCAGTTTTCTCCACTCCCCAGTTTCCTCATCTTTCTTTGGCCTGTATATTTTCCGCAGAACCTTATTTTCAAATACCCTAAAACGATTTCCTTCCGCTTTCGTGAGCGCCCAGGTTTCGCACCCGTACAAGATTACCGGCATTATTATAGTCCTATATATCCTTATTTAGACATTTTTCGACAGTAGCTTTTACTTAAGTAATCTATTCACAGCGTAGAAACAGGCATTACCCGAATAAAGTCTCTTATTAATCTCGGCTTTAATTTCGTTTCGATCATTTATAGTTGTACCTAAATATCTGAATTCGCTAACCTTTTCAAAAGTGAAATTTCCGACTCTGAGATCCCCCTCTCCTTCGCGAATGCCCAGTTTCTCCATGATCATATATTTCGTTTTCGATTCGCTCACTTCTAACCCCATGTCTTTAGCCGCATTTATAAGGATTTCCGCGTTTCTCGCCACCGTTTCACCATTATCTCCCACTATATCCAAGTCATCCGCATAGCCTAAAATCTGCGTTGTTCCGTCGAGTGTTGCGCCTAGCTCGCTAGCCAGCATTTTTCTAACAACATACTCTAGCGTTAAGTTAAAGAGTACCGTTGAAAGCCCGTCACCTTGCTTCAAACCGTCGCGTATCATGAACGATTTGGATACATTACCGCCTACTCGGACCTTTCCAGTGCTTCCGTTCAGACATATTTGAATAAATTTTATGAGTTTTTTTGGTACACCAAGAAGCACTAGGATTTGATACATTTTGCTTCGTTTGACAGAGCCGTACGCTTTCTTAAAGTCCACAAATAGCTGGTGTATAGTTTCGCAATATTCCCACTTTTTCTCTAATAATTGTCTTATGGTAAACATTTGATCGCTCGTCGACCTGTTGCGCCGGAATCCACACTGATAATCTTCTATTATATCTTCCGCGAATGGTGTGAGTCTGGCCTGTATTACGTTTGACAGAACTTTGTAGCAGGTAGCTAAAAGTGAGATTCCCCGGTAGTTATTGCAGTCTTTTTTATCTCCCTTTTTAAAGATCGGTATGATAATGGATTCTTTCCAATTTTCTGGTATTGTTTCATTTCTCCAAATAGCACAAACTAGATAAAAAATTTTAGTTGAAAGCGCGGTGCCCTCATATTTAAGTAGTTCAGCTGGTATAGAATCGTTTCCTGCGGCCTTATTGTTTTTTAGCTTTTTGATCGCGGCTTCTACTTCTTTGTAGGTCGGTTCGTCCATATGGAGTTCAGTAGTGTGGATTTCGTCTCCCATTTCCTCGCAGTTTTCATGCACGTTTAATAACTTATCGAAATAGTCTTTCCATAATTTCAATAGTTCATTTTCGCTTGTCACGAGGTTCCCGTCCTTATCTTTCATTAACTGCGATCTACTCTGAAAACCCTTCCTAATAGCGTTTATTCCTTTGTACATCTCGCGCGGATTATTTTGCTTACTATTAGTTTCTATTTTTCTAATTTCATTTTTCTGATACTCGCGCTTCTTGTTTCTGTAAATCACACCCACTTGCTTTCTTATTTCATGGTATTCTTCTACGGCCCGACCGCTTTCATTGTATACGCTATGTAATTTAATCTTCTTGCGCCTTTCAAACCAGAGTTCGCACTCTTCGTCAAACCATGGTTTGCTCTTTGGCCTTTTTTTCTTACCCAGTACTTTGTTCGCGGTCCCTTTTATAGTTTTTTCGATAGCCCCCCATAACCTGTTCGGATCGTCATCTACTCCCGTCTGTGCATCCGTTTCCTCGAGCACCTGAAATCGGTTGCTAACTTCTATTTGGTACTTGATTCGCTCTACCCCGCTTCGTAGTTTTCCAATAAAAAAGGTTTCTACTTTGTTCGCTCGCTTACTATTTTGACCGGCTACTAATCTGGCTCTTAATTTGGCCACTACTAGATAATGATCCGAGTCGCAATCCGCCCCCCTAAAGGTCCTTACGTCGAGTACATTGGTGTGGCGCCTCTTATCAATAAGAAAATGATCGATTTGATTGTACGTGGCCCCGTCCGGCGATGTCCACGTTGCCTTGTGTATATCCTTGTGCTTGAAGCACGTGGTCTTGACTATAAGATCTTTTGCGGCCGCGAAATTTATGACCCTAATACCGTTATCGTTGCTGGTTTCGTGCAGACTTTCTTTGCCTATAGTGGGCCTAAACATTTCCTCTCTCCCTATTTTAGCATTGAAATCCCCCACTACTATTTTGGTGTCATAAGACGCGAATTGATCGATTAATTGCTCTAAAGTTTCACAATAAAGATCTTTGACTTCTTCCTGTTTATCCTCCGTAGGACAGTGGACGTTAATAACCACGTAATTATACCACGCTCCTTCGATGATGATATACGAGAGTCGGTCATTCACGAAATTGCAACTTTTAACGGAATGTATGATGCTTTTGTTAACAAGAAATCCGGTGCCTAGGGAATGCCCGCTCGCGCCCCCATATAAAAAGGTGAAGTTACCGGATCCTAGCATCGCGTTATCTTTCCATCGGGTTTCTTGTGTTACTACCAAATCTAAATTGTACGTCTTAGTTTCATTTATGATTTCCCGGAACGCGCCCGCTCTGTGTAGACTGCGTACATTCCAGGTTCCCACCCTTAAGTTCCTTTTGGTTTTGGTTTGGTTTTGTTTTCTTTGAGCCATGATAGTAAGTTAAACCCGCGCGTTTTGGATCCTGTTCCGATCGCAGGTGAGTCCATCCATCTAGGGGTGATAACCCTCATACCTCCCTAGAACTAAGTATGAGAGCTTTCCGACTTTGGCGAGGACATAGTCAATTCGTCGTCAGACACACTCGGTTTCATTCTCATATCCTAACGCCCCCCTGCAAGGCAGCGCGCCTTCGCTGGCTTCGTTGCCGTGTAAGACCAGGTGGCGAATCATTCTACACATCCCCTCTCAGGGCAGTTGTCATCGCTCCCGCATCCTCCACGACAGCAGGATTTTTGGCCCATTTTTTGTTTGAAATGTGTGGTAAAAGAGATAGATTACAGAGTAAGGTAGAAGAAGAAAGTAAGATAGGAGATTTTGTATAGTGTTTGTAGTTGTTGTGGTGCTTGTGTAGTGTTTCTAGATGAATACGTTCGCCAGTGTCGGCTCATGACACCCACTCCTGGGCCTATCGGCTGTTCGCGACTGCTTATTCAATTTATTCGCAGGTAACCTCTTTCTCAGGGGTCGTTCCTCTATCCGGAACCTGAGGACGCGCTGTGTAGTGTTGATAGGCACCCAGCCGTCCGCTCTGGACGACTACGCCCAGGACCCGCTTAGGGTAACGGCGTTGCAACAGACACTTAATATTATAAAGGATCCAATTTTAAATTCTATTTCATTTTTTTTTACTTTAGTGTAAACGTTATCAAGTTTTTTATCAGAAAATAAAATGAGATTGTCTTGATCATGCTCAAAACTATCAACTGTTTGGCAAAATTGTAAAACCTGTTTAATTTGCTTTAACATTTCTATGAAGTTATTGCAAATAAAAGTTTTACAAATTAGGGAAATATACAAAAATCAGAATGTAGTGTCCATACAATAAAAAAGTTAGTAGAAGAAAATTAATTATTCAGAAAAAGAATTATACTATTGCTATATACTCTTAAACTTACTGTACATTCTAAAGTATAATAATGTACTGAAAAACTTTATGTAGCTTGTATGTATTAAAAGTAAATGAAAAGCTTAGAAAGTTAGTACATATATAGTAAAAGTTCATCAAGCAAAAGCTAGTAATTCAAAAGAAAACTACAATTAATAAGAACACATTGACACAACAAGCAGTTGTAAATATTATTACGTACACAAGCATTAACTCACTCATAAGTAAATCGCAAATAATTTACCTACTGATTGTGTATATCCTTCTAAATAGACTGCGAACAACACATAAAGCATTTATATTGAAATTGATCATCAAAATAAATATTTATTAATTATTATTTGTTTATTTGATATGTAACAAATTTTAGATCACATAGTATCTTACTTGTATGTAATTGGATTTTCTGCTATAACCTTCTTGATGATAAATCCTTTCAGTCTCCTTTCAAGCAAAATCTTTCTTTTCTTATATTTTCCCATAATGACTTTACCCTCAACATCATCATTTAATATAAAATATAAAGGGTTTTTTCTATATTCGAAAGTATCTGAAAGTCATAATACTTTAAGTATTTCAAAAGTTTAAAAATTTGAAATTAATTACTTTACATTTTACTGAATGTTCTATAATACCTGTCAAAGAATCATGCTTCGAATACTCTAAATCCATAGAAGGTTCTGTTACGGTTAAATAATCATCTTCTTGAATTACAATTTCAATATTATTACTTTCTGTACTTATAGCAGACGAAGTCAAATCTTGAGTTTGAAGTAAATTATTCGACTTATTTTGAGTCATTAATTGTATTAACTAAAGTTAACAATTGATCTCTTTCAAATTTATAATTTTTGTAAAATTCGGTAAATGAATCCAAATCTTTATTAATTAAGAATGTTGTTCAACGTATCTGGATCAATAGAGTAAAATTCAAAATCTGTATTTGTAACTTCTGAAATCAGTATCAGAAATTATTGTGAGTAACACAAAACAAAATAACCAAGATATGTAATCAAAATAAAATTAACCGACTTTATTTAAATGTGTTAATATAAATAATGCAAGCATATTAGTGACGTGATTTATGGCAATCTCGTTAGAGGTTATATCGGTTTGCGAAATTAGCTGAACAAGACTTACCTCTAAAAGATTTCCGGATTCCCTCTTCAATGTTATATTTATGGACAAATTGCTCCATTATCAATGCATTTATGAAACAGCACTTCCGCAATCAAACGATGCAATAAAAAAAGCTCTACTGAAATCGGGATGCCGCGTCGTATAAATACGTCAACAAGAGAACAACATCAGACTGTTACGGGATTCAACAAGTCTACGCGACGGCGGTGCTACTGCGGGCGCGCTGGCCACACAAAAAGGCGCAGCTACTACACCTTTTCCGAGCTACACTCAGGGTGTAATACCTATACTTTCTGCATCTCAGTGTACATATGTGACCAAGCAATCATTATAATCTACTTTGTATATAACATTACAAATCTCTAATTTGTTGAGTCTATCCTTCCCTAATTTTATCATGTCATTGAAACGATTAATGGTGCGAGTAATGGGGATGATGTTGTGTGTATGTAAAACCTGGTTAATATTGGGAGTTAAATTTTTTATAAAAGAAAAGACTATTATTGGTTTTCCGAGATCTATGTTATTACTATAGTTGTTATTACTGTTATTAGTATTGTTAATTTTGTTATTGATATACCTTATTCTTTTATCTATGTATTTATTTATAAAGTTAATCAGATAATTATTAGCTAATAGGAGTTTAGTAATTAAATGAATATTGTCTTTATGAAATGAGGAATGTGCTAATAAAATACTTTTGTCAGTTGAATTGTAGATAATGGCTATTTTTTGTGAAAGAGGGTGATTTGATGCAAAATTAATGTAACGGCCGGATGCTGTATTGTTTCTATACCAGTTTGTTATTGGAGTATTATCTGCAGGACTCTCGTAATTTCTAGATCTAGGAAACTAATTTTATTATTGATTTCTATTTCCACAGACACCTATAGAAAAAATATTTTTTTTCCTTTTTAGTTGTCAATGTGTAACTGTTGGTTACTGTTTCACAGCAATTATATCGCTTGTAGTAGTATTAATAATATGCCACACAGTAACTAGCCGTTCTTTAGATATGGTAGGTCAAACTTTGCTTACCACTTTTATTAGCTGTTTTTGTAATTTTTCATGTTTTTATGGCTATTGTAAATATTGTATATTTTTTATAGCTTTGATAAGGAATCTATTAAAAGGGATTCGAAACGTAGGCGAAATTAATAAATTGGTTAACTTACAGCGAATTGTTGAGTCCATTTTTACATAAATAGTTTTCAGTAGCTCATAAACTATAAAACTTAATTATTTCTAAAAATTTTATAGAGTATTAAAAATCAATATAGGTATGCTGAATATATATGATCCCTGAATTAAACAATTTTTTGCTCTTGTGTCCCTTGAGAATTTTATTTATATAAAAAACGTCAAGAAAAAAATAACGGCTTTAATTATAAATATTATCATTGCTTTAGACCCATAATTTAATCATAAAATAGACAAGCCTGAGATACCGATTTCCGCATTGTACTAGTAGAAAAGTAATATCTATTTATAAGCGAAGCATTCCATCCTCCCACTCAAAAGAAACAAAAAAGTCTCACGGAAGAGACAAACCCAACGTCGACAGGTTGTTTTACAATCCGGAGACGTAAAATTAATCATTCGTCAGCAACCTTGTCTTGGTAACCTTGCGCCTATTGAAGCGTATACATGTACTGAGCAGACTAATTATCCTGCGAAAATGAGATGAAACCTAGAGAAAAGACGAAGAACGACAAGGAAAATCCACACTTGGTAAATAATACATACATATTTTGCTAACATCAAAATAAGATATTCCTTATATGTTTGGTGTACTTATGTTGTTTTATGTAGTATCAATAGTGAATTTCGTAATTTGAAGAAATATTATGTTGTCGAATCAGTACTTAATCAAATGAAAATCGATTGATATTGTCAAAGAAATTGTATATTGTAGTGCAAAATATTAGTCTTCGAACAAAGAGAAAGTCGTATTGATAGATATAGACAGATCGGAGGAGATATGGGAGAATGAAATGATAAATATTTATAGTCGTCACAATAAAATCTGCATCAGATGTTATATTCGCAGACTATTCATTATGTAAATAGATTCAAACGCAAATAAGATAATCATGAGCATTCATCAAAATTTTGATTTATATAAAGTGTATTATTTTTTAGAACAATCATAAAATTATATTTCTCTGTACATCTTAACGGCAGAAATTTTAATTACAAGTATCTGAAAATAGTTACCGTTGTTTTAAAATATAAGTTTTTATAGATGTATAAATCTTAGGGGTCAAAAGTATAAACAAATTTATGGTTTAAGAAATAGTAAAATTAATACGGTTGAAATATTTGTAGCAGTAACAACACTAAATCATTTAAATGGAAAAGAAATCTAATAGAAATTCTTAGCTGTCAAAAATAAAAGCTTATCTTTTGAGGTTATTAAATTATGACTTATATATATATATATATATATATATATAAAACACAAATCAAAACAAAGTGCTCTGTTTTCTAGGATGTTCGAACTATATTTTCTGAAAGTAAGAGTTAAAGTGGTTTATATAGACACAAGTTTCAGAGGTGTCTATATAAACCACTTCAACTCTTACTTTCAGAAAATATAGTTCGAACATCCTAGAAAACAGAGCACTTTGTTTTGATTTGTGTTTTGTACGATACTCAAATCTATAATATTAAACAAATTTTTATTATAATAAAGTCTAAATTAAGTTTCTGCCTTTATAAATAAAAATGGAAAAAATTAAATGTATGCATTATGTTAAAAAAGACGATTTACAATTTTTCTATAAAATAAAATTATAATCTATACTTACAGCAAAAATGTCTTTAATGTTTTCGGAATTTCACTCGTTTTATGTAAGAGAACTTTTCGAGACCATAAAGTGCGAGATTTATTTGAAACCGTAAAAGAAACGTATATAAAAATTTGTATAAAAAATATTCATAATCGTAGAAAAGAAATTAATTTTTTAAAAATCATTCAAATTCATCATATTAAACGCAATCAACAAAAGTTAGTGCTAAGAAACAGGAAGAACAGGAAACACAAAGAGATAGAGTGAAAGGAAACGTAGTGAAAACGTGTCGTTTATCTCGCAAGATCGCAGATGCAAGAAAACGCTGACGTCGCAGGAGCTGTAATCGTTCCGGATGTGTCTCCTGCAGCAGGAGCTCCTTGTGCGTGCGTGCACAGGACTCGTTTGCGGCTTCTTCCGCTTTTTATCCGCCTCATCCATGGCAATTATAAAATACACTATCCTGCAAGTATTACACACGTACTGCACGCACTCGCTGTACTCAGAAATGCCTTGGAGCGCTCGGGAACTCCGGGTGATCGGCGCCGAACCGGATTCACGCGCGCAGAGTTTCCTTTATGGTGCTCTTGACTACGCATGAGACGCTCTCCATTGATATAAAAAGTTCAGCCGTGTATCCGGGGGATCGGGCCCGGCTCTCAGAGTCAAGGTCGAGAGACCGCCGCCACCGTCGAGGAAAAGAACGAGTGAGACAGAAACGAATGGACAGTGGGCGTTCTAAAAGAAATCGTACACCTGTATGACGGCTCGATTGTACTCGACGCCTTCGGCGCTTATTGAATTTACCTAATGAACGCTGCGCATGCTCATATGCGACTTAATGTTCGTAAATGGACAAATGTAGCGAACAGTGATTTCACGAGTTGATTTCGATGCGACGGGAAATCGATATGCGCTTTTTTCCTCGCAGTATCATCAGCTGTTGAAATTCATGAAATTTTCCAAGAAGTACTTGAAGGCATTTTCTTTATTCGTTTGTGTGATGCCGAGAACGTGAGCGCGAGGTGGGAACGGGAAAAACGTTGAAGTGTGTTAATTGTTTTTAGTTTACATTTATGGATGGATGATTATTTCTATGTAGAGAAACATAAACTATTGTGTAGAGAGAATATCAAGTCAAGTGGTTTCTCGAGCTCATGAAAACTTCTTTTGCTGCTGGAAAAATTGTGTTTGTATTCAGAAGGTTGTTTTGTTGTTTAAAGAGATTTATTTGGTTAAAAAGGCGGACTTATTCCAGGCAATCTCATTTATTATAAGATATGATGGTATAAATGATTTATTGTTTTCATTAAATTTAAAAATTCACGTACATCTATATAACAGTGGTCACAAAAAATACTATTACATAAATAACAATCGAAAAGATTTGTTAGCCGTAAGGCTTGATGTTTCATTGATTTATGTAATTGTTTTACGTATGATTAATAGAGAAACTTTCTTTTATAGATCTATTAATCTTATAACTAGAAACTTAGAATGATTTATGGCCGAATGCCGAATGTTTTCTTTGCAGGGAATACACATTTTGTTATTAAATAAACATTAAGCGGGATTGATTTTAAATTCCTAAAACTAAATTAAGGTAATATAGGATCGAATAGAATAGAATAATTACACAATGTAAATCATGTTTGATAAGTTGATAGGCCAATACTGCAGTTAAATGCCTTAATAACTACTTTCGATAATCTTTAGATCTGGATTATACAGTGCGAGCATGAATGTATGTTAGTAAATGATCGCTTACCCTACCTCATTTCAAATCCTATTCTATGCATATTTTCTGAGAGATGTTCACAGTTGATACGACAATACAATAGTGTCTTTTAAAAGCAGTTGGCAAAACTGGAATTGCAAACTGTATAAAATATTGGTTAACGTTTTCATAGTGCAAAATTGATATAGGTATAGAGTTATTTTTCATGCATTATTTTGCATAAATTATTTGGTCCAATAATTCTGCGTGAACGCAATTCAATACTCCGAATGAGTAAATAAACTCCTTTTTGTTTAAGAACAATATTAAGTTTCGTAAAAATTGTAATGTCAAAGTTATTTGAAATATGATTTTAAGGTGAATGTACCAGTTTCTGAACGGTTTGTAGCGATCGGGCATATTTCTTAAGGTACACCTATTTCAGTCGAAATAATCGTTTTTTTATTGTTTAAATTCAAAGATAATATTCTATTTTAAAAAGATATCTCTTAAACGTTAGTAAAACATCTGTATTTCTGGATTTACGCGTATTTTTACGCTTTTTCATTTATCTGTTTGTACGAGTTTTAGGAGCTCATGAAGTTAAAGAGGGTCTACACTGAGTTTTTCAAAACCGTCAAACACCCAGAATTTTATTTCAAAATTTTAATATGTTATTAATAACCAAGAAAGAGGAATATATACATATTTTGAGCAATTTTCACTTTGCTAATCCCAATTCATTGAACAAACTGCACTTTTTTGCAGTAAAAATAAAGATTAATTCAAAAAGTTCATTGCGTATTTAAGTTTGACAATATCAACCTAATAAAGTTTCATTTTAGGACCCATAACAAACAAAAGTTAGTATTTTTTATTATAATTTTCTATCATAAATTTCTTGAAAGAAATATATCTCCATTTTAAATAAATGTATGAAAAAAATCCATCTTTTCGTATACATATTTAATCGGCAAAAATTTGTATGTTCGCAATTCTTTAAAAAAAATACTAACTTCTTTAAGTAGTCCTTACAGGAATATTTGTTGCGAGTTACAGCTACATTCATCAACTCTAAATGCGCGAGCAACTTTCTGAAGTTAAAAAAATAAGTTTTGAAAAACGCATTTAAATATTCAGTTCTACATAAGAACTTCGTTGCTTCTGAAATTTTTTATTCTATCAGGTCCCAAAATGTTCTTACAAATGTAGAGCTTCAGAAAGTATCATAAATTTGTTCTCATTTTTTTGTTAAAAAATCAGTGTAGACTCACCTTAAGAAAAGCAGATACAGGTTTTTGGTAAAAAAAGATTTTATTTTTATTTTTTTATACTATTTCTTAACCTTCTTTCTTAATAATAAAACAATTTTCAAAGAAAAATTGGACTTCTTTAAGCTGTTTTAATCTTTTTTAATATTTTCGTTTTTATCTAAAATTTAATGTTTTTCAATATTTGTGTGACATCCTCTGTCAGTGGTGGACAAAAAAAATATCCCATAAAACATAAAGGAATCATAAATATTTACAAATTTACTTTTATTTAATTATTACTACTATTTTACTTCAGTCATTTTCAAATGCATAGTAATCTACTTTTTATAAATCTACGTTGAGACATATTGATAAAAGTTTAAATATAAATTTTGGATTGACAATAATTATAATAAAATACATGATTTTTGTGGAAATAAAGAATTAAAAACTTAATTTAGATATAGAATTCTTTAAGAAACAAAAATAAAATAATATTGCAAAATAGATTTCTAAGTTTTATTTAAAAGAATACATACATTCAAGCTGATCTTATTTGAAGGTTTTGTGGTTGTTCTGAAATTTTAAAGATGGTTTAGGTGGATTTTAACTAGTGCAAATATGTTCTATTTACGTATTGGTATACCGAAAAAGAAAAAAAATCATTTGTCAATGCTTAACAGATATTGTTTTTCTCTTTAGCTTCTTCCCTTAAGTGGGCAGACACTAGTCCCACTAGTCTGCACTAGAACCACCCTTAAAATATCAGGGCAGCCAGAAAACCTTCAAAAAAAAGGGACATTATTTTGATTATCGTTTTCCGCAACAGGGATCGGTGAATTTTGATCAACTTGAATTTATGTATTCTTTTAAATAAAACTTAGAAATCTATATTGCAATATTTTTTTAGCTTTCAAAAAAATTCTATAGCTAAATTAAGATTATAATATTTATTTCTACAAAAATCATACATTTTATTATAATTATATAAAATAAAGAATTGAAAAAAATGGCTTGAAGTAAAATATATACACAGAGAGAATTTTCTTGTAAAAATTAAAATTAGATTTACGGTAAAAATTACCGTTCAGTAATAGTAAGAGCGGGACATAGCTCCATCTGAGTGCATTTTACTAAGTTCACACGATGAATTTTGCTAAACTGAAAGGTAAAAATTTTAGTACAGAAGGATAAAAATGACCTGATATAATGTAGTATGACTAACATTATTTTTAAGTAGTATAATCTTATATAATATTTTTAAGGATTGTTTTTTATAATTACGCTGACTTATTTATTTATTATTTAGGAAGTGTAATTATTTTATTGGATTAGAAGAAATAAATTTGATATAAAATTATAGGTTAAGTTATGTATACATAAATGTAAATATCGCACTTGCATAATAAAAATATGACAATTTAACATTTTTTAGATCGTTATTTATCTTCATAATAAAATTAATTTCAAAAGGTTTTAACCTAGAATACAATAATGAAATTCATACAATATGGTGCAATACAATGATAAATACAGTCAACAAAAAATTTAATTCATGGAAAATTTTCGTTATTATCTTCATTTTTACAAAAAATATAGATTTTAGAGTTGTTATGAACATATAAGCTTTAATAAATAAAATATTTTTTATATAAAGGGACATATAAATCTTATACGATTTAGAACCATAGATCATTTATTAATCTTAACAAACTTTTATACATTAAATAAGTACTATAGTAATATAACTAATAAAAACCCTCCACGAGGTCGAGGTGCAAACGAAGTTTAAACGTACATGCGGCGAATGCAGGCGCTTACAGTTACCATGCGAAACATGAGTCTGTTTTACCGACATCTTGAAGCTAGCTGCCGCGACTTTATACTGACTTCAGAGTAAAATTTATAGTGACTGAACGGTAAAAATTATGCATATTTCTCCGCACTTTTTCTACAACTTCTTAATAAATTTTAAGTAGCAGTCAAATTTACCATGCAGTAAGGTAAAATTTATTATTCATATAATAAAGTTTATAGAATAAAAAGTAATAATTTTATAAAATATATATAAAAAGTCCTGAAAATACATAATGTCTCACGGTTACCGTGATTTTTACGGTAATTTTTATCGGATAATTCTCTCGGTGTAGCAGTAATAATTAAATAATAGTTCATTTGTAATTATTTATGATTCTTTTTTTGTTTTATGGAATACATTCTTTTTCTACCACCACTGACATAGAATTTTGACTGTTACTGACCTTTAGCTTCGCTTAAACGCACTTAATTAACTTCTTTTGTTACGCAAATTTTGAAAAACATTAATTTTTAGATAAAAACGAAAATATTGAAAAAAATTAAAAGACTAGTCAAAAATTAAAATTAAATCCCATCGCGGCGTTATCCGCGTTATTTACAAATATAGTGTAATATCAGGACTTACCTTACGTAAATCTTTCTTTTTAGGTGTTTCCGCCATGAAATTCACTTAAACGTTTCATAAGGTCAAACCGTGAAAATAAGTTGATATCTTTTTATGCCTAATTTACTATAACCAACTAAAATTTTATGATTTGTAATAATTCATCATAACTAAAATGTCGTTGATTACTATTGCTTCCTCATAGAGGAAGCTTAATTGTGATGGTAAAAGAAAAAGTTTTGCTAAAAACATGTTAGAAACTTTGATATACCTACTGGGAATCAAAATATACTATTTTTAGAAAATGTCTGTATGGATGTGTGTGTGTGAGTGTGTGTGCATGTGTGTGCGTGTGTGATTGTGCACGTGTGTCCGCGTGTGTGTGCTTGCTTGCATGCGTGCGAAAAAGAAGTGATTATAACGACATCTACTTCCGATAATATATCTGTGGGTTGTCGGAGAAACGACTTGTCTGTTTTTTTGAAAATTGAGTTTCGAGCGATTTTAGTATCTTAACATAGTATTTTTCAGATATAAATAAAAAATATTAGGAAAGTGTGAAAATAAGTGGCCATGTTTACTATCTATCAAGTGTTTTAACATTAGTTTAAATGAAAAATTACAACTTTAAACCTTAATATCGGAAAAGCATAAAAATTGGTCTTAAGTCATTTTTCCTGGAATCCACAGATATATAAATGAACAAAACCATAAGAATATTTTTTAATAAACTTTTAATTTGGTTTAATTTTGTTTAATATAAAAAATTAATTTGAAGTATTTTAAAAATATTATCAAATACAATTTTAAGAAAATGTATACTTAAAATTTTCGCGCCATTAATGTACAACATTCAATCACATTCACGCATAAGCTTGATGGGCTAATTAAATGCCTTACTTCATCCAGTCAACACTTATTTAGAAGAGGACAAAGCCTCTAAAATATTAGCGCTTATAACTAGACTATGAATTCATTTAAAAAATCCATACACCTTTAAAACTTTATATTCAATATTTATCAAATCTATTCTAAAGTACGCCTCTCCGATCTGGAATTCACCTATATAATAATGTATGTAGGAAATGCCACCTAAGGCACACCCGACTGGGTCCACACAGCCGGATAGTGTGGGGCTGGTTGGGGATGCATCCGCCGAGTGTATAATATAGGACGAAAAATAAAATAAACAAAAACGCGAAAAAACTACACATCCGTTGCATCGCAAACCGACCCACTAAAACCTACCACCGTTCCCTCGTCTGGCAGAACCCAGTCTGGTTCCGTTTATCACATTACCTCAGGGTGGTGCCATTCTAGTATCGTCTCGACAACCGCTGTTGCCTTGACCTGAACCAAATTTAAAAATTTATAATTTTAAATCCCCCAGAGGACGTCAGATCTAACCCGTCTCATTTATATGCGTATTCGAACCTGCGCCTTCATTTCCGTACAGAAAGGAGAAGTATCCTTGTCCCTACCCGCGACATTCATAAAATGAGAGAAAATGAGCGTCTCTCGGTTAAGAAAACGTCCCATCTTCTCCCTCCACGTCCATTTCCATGGAGTTGGGTTTGTAGGCATTTATGTGTTGGGATGCCGGAGCGTCTCCCAGCGCTTTATTCATACCTACGTCAGTTGCCCTGTCTAGGTACAATAATAATAAAAATAATAATAATAATTATTGTAATAATAATAATAATAATAATAATAATAATAATAATAATAATAATAATAATAATAATAATAATAAATAATATAAATAACAATAATAATAATAATAGTAATAAATAATAATAATAAAAATATAATAATAATAATAACAATAATAATCCCCTTCTGGAAACTGCCCTTGAAGAGCTTGTAGAAGCACAGTATCTTTTATTTTATAGGACTGTGGCGGATGAGGGGGCTCATTCAAACTAAGAAGCAGTTCAGCCCAATTACACTTTCACATCACTACACCACCATAATCAGAATACTTGCCTTTCAAACAATCAGTACACTCCTCAAAGCATTACACTCTACAAAGATCCATCCCCTTCCTGATGCACCAGGACTGCCTCAAGCTATGGCGGTTGTTCCCATCGTCACTGGCTAGGTGCTGCTCGTGAGAATACTCTGCCGAGGTGTTCTCGCGACGGGGAGATGAGAAACTAGCCGCCTCGGACCTTGATCAGAGAGTGCGTACCTAACACGGATACGGAGACCATCTTGCTTCGGGCGAATCCAGTTCGTCCGCGAATTCCGAAACTGGAAAGCGGAGGTCGAGCCCCGGGGATGTGGGGTAGGACACTTGAGTATGTAAATCTGCATCATCGTGACCGAGGGTGCACCCGTTCCTGACTATTCCGGTTGACCAAGCAAGACTTATGGAGTTCGAAAAGAAAGTTAATAGGGCTATAAAGGCTCTAGACTCGAATATAAGATATTTTCAAGCAAACATGCTGCCTAACTGCAGGCGGGAGGTCAAGAGTGCCGCAACAGAGCTGTTGAAATGCTTAATAGCATAAACAGTACTCGAGCTTCTCTAGCTCAGGAGACCGTTGCTTTCAACCAAATCATGGAGAAAACCCAGTGGACTACTAGAAACGAAGCAAAGACGCCCTTAAGAAATAAGAGGGATGCCTCAAAATCTTATGGGATGACCTTCGGCAGGAGGTAGATAACGATCCCTGGAGTCTGGTATACAAGATCGTGACCAAGAAATTGGTCTCGAATCGTAAAGTCCGAGCCTCGATGACGCAGTTTGGGTGAACGAGATTGTGAAGACACTTTTTCTGGCAGACGCACCAAGAGCTCAAGACGAGATGCGCAATAAAGAGGTGAAACAAGAGGATATGTTTGAAGCAGGCTTAGTTACTGACAGGAGAAGGTTCGCCTAGGAGACGCGGTAATACCATGGAAAAGTCAGCTGACCTATCTTGGGGTAGAATTAGACAGCAGGATAAATTTTCTGCCGCATATTATTAAAGCGGCAAATAGAGTACTAGAAGCAGGTGCCAACCTCTCCAAACTTATGCCAAATGTCCGGGGATCAAAAGAAAGTAAGAGAAGGCTACTCTCAAGCGTAGTTCACTTCAAGCTATTGTATGCAGCCCCTGTCTGGGTAGGATTCCTCGACGGAAGAGAGCACGCCAAGGCAGCACTGCTCTCGGCCCAATGCCCTATTTTCATGAGGATCGCGTCGGCATACATAACAATATCGATGAGCGCTGTTCAGGTCATTACCGGCTTGCCACCGGCAGACCTCCTTGCTATGTAGAGAAAGCAGACGAACGAAGAAGTGAAGAAAATCGAGCAGAATAACATTGACTAGGAGCAAAAGAGGAACAGGATAAGGACAGAGGTAAGAACTACACTCATGAATAGGTAGCAAACTCGATGGGAAAGCGAAAAGACAGGGAGATGGACCCACCGGCTCATCGCAAATATCGAAAAATGGGTGAACAAATCCCATGGAGAGGTTGGGTACTACGTAACCCAGGTACTGACAGGACACGGGTGCTTCGATGAGTACCTGCGCCGATTCAAATAGAAGAGAGAGGTAACTTGACAATAGTGTAACTATCCACATGATAACGCCGAGCATACGATTTTCGAATGTCCACAAGAAGATTCGAGAAAGAAGATTCAAGAAAGAAGATTCAAGAAAGAAGATTCAAGAAAGAAGATTCAAGAAAGAAGATTCAAGAAAGAAGATTCAAGAAAGAAGATTCAAGAAAGAAGATTCAAGAAAGAAGATTCAAGAAAGAAGATTCAAGAAAGAAGATTCAAGAAAGAAGATTCAAGAAAGAAGATTCAAGAAAGAAGATTCAAGAAAGAAGATTCAAGAAAGAAGATTCAAGAAAGAAGATTCAAGAAAGAAGATTCAAGAAAGAAGATTCAAGAAAGAAGATTCAAGAAAGAAGATTCAAGAAAGAAGATTCAAGAAAGAAGATTCAAGAAAGAAGATTCAAGAAAGAAGATTCAAGAAAGAAGATTCAAGAAAGAAGATTCAAGAAAGAAGATTCAAGAAAGAAGATTCAAGAAAGAAGATTCAAGAAAGAAGATTCAAGAAAGAAGATTCAAGAAAGAAGATTCAAGAAAGAAGATTCAAGAAAGAAGATTCAAGAAAGAAGATTCAAGAAAGAAGATTCAAGAAAGAAGATTCAAGAAAGAAGATTCAAGAAAGAAGATTCAAGAAAGAAGATTCAAGAAAGAAGATTCAAGAAAGAAGATTCAAGAAAGAAGATTCAAGAAAGAAGATTCAAGAAAGAAGATTCAAGAAAGAAGATTCAAGAAAGAAGATTCAAGAAAGAAGATTCAAGAAAGAAGATTCAAGAAAGAAGATTCAAGAAAGAAGATTCAAGAAAGAAGATTCAAGAAAGAAGATTCAAGAAAGAAGAACGAAGAGCTAAGAAAGAAGATTCAAGAAAGAAGAACGAAGAGCTAAGAAGGAAGCAAGAATGACGAGCGAAGAATAAAAGAACAAATGCCAAGAAGATGAAAAGTAGGAAGAAGAAAGTCCAAGTAAGGCCACGAATGTGGCGCCATCCTGAAGTAATATCTATCAACTGTACCGGGGTGGAAACGAATGCCACGAGAAGGGTTCAGCGGTTTCAGTGAGTAAGATTCTCACACTCCCTGGGAGTGTGGTTCTTACCAGGGGTCTCTTCGTGTTACGCAGGTGAAGGACGCGAGGCGTCTGTACGGGATCCCCCACGGGCATACTCGCAAATAGCAATAACAATAACAATAACAATTGTTTTTTGTTGAGATTGAGGAAACTTTTTACGGATCATAATAGGGCGGTGCGGCACCCTCCCGTGTGTGAGACTCGGTTAGCGGAGTGTCTCCGGTTTCTCACCGAAAGCCGCAGACACTCTGCCTTCCCTACTCACTAAACCCCCATCTCCCCTTCTCGCTTCCCTCAAAAAGAGGAGAGTGCCAGCCCGGATCCGCCTTAGCATTACTTCGGGCTGACCAATCTTCGCCACTCGTGGGCAATTTGATACGGTTCTACTTAATTCATTCGTTCATACATACTTTCCATGTATACTAAAAGACGACCATCCCGCGCTTTTTTAGTTCGTAGTACCCGTACCGGTGAGGCAGCTACCATGTCCCAAAAAAACGGTTTCTCACATGCTTTCATTCATTCGATCACTCACACTTTACGTATAAGCTATACTATTTAAGCTTTACGAAAACGAGATGCTCGCGCTTCTATAACAGCAACAGCAACAGTAACAATTTTCTGAGAGGGGTAGGAGATGTCATCTAAGGCACACCCGACTGTGTCCGCACAGCCGGATAGTGTGGGGATGTATCCACCGTGTGTATAATATAGAACGAAAAATAAAATAAACAAAAATGTAGACAAACCCTTTCATCTTCTGCGGAACCCACTCTGGTACCGTTTATCACATTACCTCAGGGTGGTTCCATTCTAATATCGTTTCGACAACCGCTGTTGCCTTGACCTGAAACAAATTTAAAAATTTATAATTTTAAATCCCCTGAGGGGCCGTCAGATCTAACCCGTCTCATTTATATGCGTATTCAAACCGACGCATTTCATCTCCGTACGGAAAGAAGAAGTTTTTCTAACCCTCCCTTCGACATTTATAAAATGAGAGAAAATGTACGTCTCCCGGTTAAGGGATTGTCCCATCATCTCCCAACCCGTCCATTTCTATGGGGTCATTCGTTATCCCTGGGTTATGAGGAGGTGTCGGAGCGTCTCCCAGCGCTTCATTCATACGTTCGTCGATGGCCCTGTCTAGGTACCGCTTCTTTTGTCGTAGGACCGTCTCGGCGAATTTTGCCGGACGGATCACTTACTTTCGGCGGACATCATTTCGCCCACGATGGTCTCAGACGTGAATTGTCCGACCGAACCGAGAAGGGCTGTCCTTTCTTCGTTCCACTTTTCGCAGACGACAAACGTGTGAAACGCATCGTCGCAGTCAGCAGAATAGAAGATGCAACTTGGGCTCTAAATCTTCCCCATACGATTGAGGTAGAAGCAGAACTACCCATGGACACTCAGGAATTGGGTCAGGTAATAATTTACCTCCCCATGGTCTATATTAATCCAAGGGGCTAGCTGGTCTATTAGCCTGTCCATTTACCCTTGTTTATACTTGTCCAGGATTGTTGCCACGTTTCCATGATGCGTTCCCGTTCCTCTCGATGGACTGTTGTTCTGTCCTCTTCTGATTTCTTCCGCTCGTAGATTCGTTTGCACTCCGTTGCGTGTAGGCCGATCGGGATGATTCCCGCAATAATGAGCACTGAGAGTCCCAAGACCGTGCGATAGGCCAAGTCGAGTACGTGTTCCCTCATCCAGCGCAAGATCCTGCGCATCGCCTGGTTAAACAAATATTGTGCTTTTTCGAAGTCCGACTAAAGTGACATTATCAGCGTAGGCTATCATGTACGCCCCTTCCCGTAGTCCTAGTTCTATTAGGGCATCGTGCAGGATGTTTGAAAAATCAGGGCCAAAGATCGATTCCTGTGCCACGCCGGCGCTGAGATACTTTTCGCTGACCTTCTTTTATTTTATAGCGGAGGAGACGGTTTCTTAGATAGTCTCGTATCATTCGCATGAGGTACTCCGGGACTTTGACACGCCAAGATGTCTAGCCATCTGGCCGACTTGAAAACGTTCTTAACATCCAGCGTAACAAGAAGTGCAATACTTCTGGAATGATGGTTTCCAGTCCATGCTTTCCTTTCCACGTATAGCGTCCACCGTGGATCGCCATTTCCTGGAGCCGTACTTGTTGTCGGCTAAATCGTCGGCTGCCTGCACAGCTCCTTGTAGCCATGGTTTGAGCATCCTCTGGTAAAGCTTCCCTGCGTGGTTCAACATGCACAGACGACGTAGCTCTGTTAGACGACGGAAGCCAAAGACACCGGCCTTCAGGCACGCGTTATACACGTTCAGCAATACAGAAGGCGCTCTCTCCGCGATAATCTTCAATTCTTAAGCTGGTATCCCGTCGGAACTAGGAGCTTTTCCGATCCGTATCATTTTGGCGGCGATCCGCAACTCCTCGATGGAGAATAGGATAATCTCACCTACTTCAGCGGTTTCCTCCTGATCTTGCCTTGGCGGATGTGTTGAGAACAGAGTGTCCACGATTCCAGCCATGGTGTTATGGTCGAAAGGGTAATTTGGGAGCGTATAGAGTTTCTTTTTCACGATCTTGTAACCCAAGCCCCACAGGTCCCGATTCACTTCTAATAACAATAACAATAATAATAACAATAATTACAACAACAGCAACAGCAACAGCAACAGCAGCAGCAACAGCAACAGCAACCGCAATACTAGCCATAGTAAAATGGTGGCTAGACAAAATAAACTGCATTTATCCATGCATAAGACAGAAGCCAGAAATTCAAGTAGGGGATTGAAAAATAGAATGGAAAAAGGAACTAGCATACCTACGAGTGTAGCTAGATCACATACTGCATTTCGGCCATATCTAACAAAGGTAGCCAATATAGCAGCAGAGACACGCAACGTAAAGGATCCAAAAGAAGCAAAAAGAAGACTTACGGCCAGCGTTGTTCTCTCAAAGATGATGTATATTGAAAAATATGGCATCTGTTCAAAAATGTATTGCTCTAAGAGTCGTTTCAGCCTATCGCACGGTATTAGACAGTGCGGCGATGGTACTAGGTAGCATCCCTCCAATAGACCTGTTGCCAAAAGAAAAGAAGTTAGTCTTTGAATACTGCGAAACAATAGAACCTGGAGTCAGAGAACCAAAACAAAATTAAACAAAGAACCTGGTAAAGGAGAGAGCCAGATACAGCTGTTAAACCCATGGAGGTATTCTGGAAAAGGGTAAACACCGGTTGATAGACGCAGGATATTGGCCCCAATATTGGGGGACTGAGTAAGACGTGAACATGGAGAGATGCACTACTACCTCAACCAAACATTCTCTGGACATAGTTGTTTCTAAGCGTATCTACAGCTATCCGCAGAAAGAGAAGAAATGAACTAACAACTCGGAGAGGAGGCGACACTCTCTAACCTGGTGGTACTTAAGTTAAAGCTAGTACTTATGCTTAGACATGAACTGGAACGTGGTAGACTGATCCATCTCCATGGTCCCTTGTAGAAAGTTAGCCAGAATGCCTGGTTAGCTTATTAATTATTAGCCAGAATAATAGGCTACAAATAAGCCAAATCATTGCAAATATATTATATATGGCTAGAATGTGGTTAAGAGTATGATTTAAGCAGATACGAATTTTGACTACAAATCTAACCTATTTATATTTTGTTTCTAAAATTTATTAATTTTTAATAATGTACATACTTCATTGAATGTTCAGTATAGTAGCACGCCAATATAAATATTGTTATTAACAAATAACAACTTGTGAGCAAAAAGACATACGCTAATATAATACAAGTCCCTAATGAAAATATGATATAAGAACTGCCATAAGTTCTTGCGTAAGAAATTACGTAAGATCGTGCATAAAAACTTTCATTAGAACTTGCGTAATAGAGTTGTACATGATCTCACGTGAGTTCTCACAGAATAACTTACATAAAATTTTACAAAATTTAAAAATAATTATTTCAATTTCTTTTTTAATACATAAAGTCGAATTGCAACTTAGTTGCAACTTGAAGCTCACTATAAATGGACCCTTAGGAATAGCGTGATATACCATATACAATATCAATAGCAATAGCACTAGCAGTAGCAATATCAATAGCAATAACAATAACAATAACAATAACAATAACAATAACAGTAACAATGATAACAGTAATAATAATAATAATAATAATTATGAAAATGTGCTATGTTTAAATAATAGGGTTCTAGTTTTTTAAATTATAGCTCATGATTTTCGTTCAAACCAATTCCTTTCAAGAATGAGATATGTTCGCGGCAGGTTACAGACTCAAATATGAACTGAGTCCAAATAACGTTCCTCATAGTGTGTCACGTGAATCCCGTTAGACTGCATGCATTCACTTAACACGAAGACAGACTTTTTTCAGAGATGGGCTTTTAGCGGACTTTCACTGAGACCTGGCATAATCTTCCAGACCACCTTGGAAAAAACGAAGAACATTTTTTGTTCTTAACTAATAAGCCGACAAATTATATATATATATATATATATATATATATATATATATATATATATATATATATATATATATATATATATCTTAACGCCATGTTCTTTAAAATCATTAACATTTTTTCTATCTAAGGCCAAATTTTAAAACAATCATTGCAAACAAAAAAAATAAGTATAGGCAAGCGGCGGAAGTTCCGATGAAATGTACTACCCTATATTACAGATATCTTTAATTAATCTAAAAGTTTAGTTTATATATATGATAAAATGCATAATTGCATATCCATACCGATTATTTTTATTAATTAAAAGTAAATCAAAAAAACATACTAATAATGAACATTTATTTCCGTATATGCGTATTTAAAATATAGATGTATATATAATTCTACTTCTACATCTTTTAATTTGTTTATTTAACGATTATTACAAGTAATTTAAGTTACTTATTATTAATTGCTTAATAAATCAAAAATACAAAATGTGCTTGTACACATAAAATAAATATAATTTTTATTCACTAATTAAGATTAAAAAAAATGTAACATAATCACAAAATATCTTTCTTAAAAGTAATGGAAGGTACACCCAATAATGCTGCTGCAGTTCCGATATCTTTTCGAGTCATCGTTTACTATACTCCAAAAACCTACTTAGCAAGAGTTAAATATGAGGAAGCCGAAATCTTACAGGAAAGAGTGCCAGCAGTAAACGCAATGTTTAATTTAAGTTCTATATATTATATTAGCTATTTCAATCTTAATTACTTTTTTGCAAAACTATTTATAGAATTATTTTGCAACAGTTTTTTACTTTCATGGTAACACATTTCTCTAAATTTGAGAACAAAAATAAAAAAAAAATGTTGTACAAAATAGTAATGATGCATTAAATATTAATAAATGAATTATTATTATTATCATCATTATAATAAAAAATAATTCATATTTTTATATATTGATCAGTCGACCAGAATAATTATTGCTGACCTATTCGAGTGTTTGACAGTTCATCGATATACCCTTTTATGAATTTTCCTATAACTGGCTAAACCATCAAGATCTTTCCCCAATATATATTTGCACCTATCACCATTTTTTAATTTCTTTTAGCCAATCGGCAGCCCAAAGCAACAGATCAGTCACCTGTATCATTTCATGAACCTTCGAGCTGATGCTACGCGCATCGGGCGTTCGCCTGCATCTTACTCCACAAACCTACTTAAGGCTTAAAAGGAATTTACAAGAGCGATCACAGTCGCAGGCATGGGCTCGATCGTTCGAATTCGGAATACATAATTCAAACCCGAGCCGTATACGCATGAACGCGCGCGCGCGAATGGCTTTCGTCACTTCCTCAAGGCTTGCGCGCATAGGCCAAATCCCAGAAATATCAACTCTTTCACAAGTCACCACCGCCGCGAAGCATCCAAGAGTATAATATAGCTGTTGACGCCGAGCAGGGATAGCAGCACATTTCGTCTAAGGAATTCAGGAACGTGCTCTCGAGACCCGGACTCACGATTTTCAAAGGCCTTCAAGGTCGATACAAAACTCCAGAAGCCGATTGTTAGATATAGCAACAGCTGCGGCGGAGGCGGCAATCTCAGCGCCGGCAGCGTTTTCAAGGTCAGTCGACGTAGAGACTCGCATGTGAGACACGACGGGCCACTTTTTCGAGAAAGTTCGGATGTGTTTGGTTTCTTCATCTCTTTCTCTCGTTCGGAGAAATACCAACACATCCTATGCAAATCCGTCCTCTACACTTCCCCTTGTGCGCAATGTCGTCGTCCTCTCGCGGGCATCCGATCCACGACCTTGAGTATCCTTGGTATACGCACACACGTCAGGCTCGTACATAAGGGGCTATCCACGCATACGAGAGTGAGCCTCGCCTGATTTAACATGGTCTACGGGTGATCGTCATCCATTATGCGCTTTTTCGCGGGTCTCACTTTTAAAAAGCCAATTTATCGCGCGGGACGACCGAAGTCGTTCGGAGAGCGCACCGCAGAAAAGGTCGCAGCGGCGTCGGAGGGTATTACATGTTACAGTGCTTTTTTTGCTCCTCTTCCTCCTGTTCCTCGCACAACCGCGGCGATAAACAGCCGCTAATTTGGCGCCGAGTTACACACTCGTAACCTGCTCCACGGCGAATTCAACTTTTCGCGGGATTTATGTATCTCGACTTTGCTCGTTTCATATATATCGCTCTTTATTCTCTCGTTTGCAAAATGTCGTGTGATTCGCAATTAAGGAGTGATGCATCGCGCCTGTGTGTGTATTATATCAGGCAAGAGATACGTTAATTATAGGAATTATAACAGAGAGCAAACAGAGGGATTAATCGTTGGATATGTCATTCGTAATTTAGATCTCAATATTTGTGAGGGATTCGTATAGCCTCGAGCAGCGATACACATTTATTTGCGTTGACGCGCTTCGTGGTTGTGTTCTCGGTATAAATGATTACAATAGAAGTAAGCGAAGGTTTGCTTTCTCGAAGGAGAAACTGCAAAATGCCGTAGAAACGGAAGCAGCCACTTGTGAACATGGCTATCTTTTCGTAATATTTCACCTTGCTCGCAGTTTCTTATTCGGATTTTTTAATTAGAACTCGAAGTACGATCATTAATATTTATAGATTATGAGTTCAAATATATTATTTATAATGCGTCGCTTGTAACTTTATGTTTTCAATGAAATGATCAATTTCATAAGAAAATAATGAGGTCTCTGATCATCGTCGATACTCTTGTATATATATTTACGGTTATAATGGTTATGGAGCAATCGATTAACGAAAGTATTTAAATATATTCTGAACAAGATTTATATGAAAAAGCATTTAATTAAATTTCAAAGTTGGCTTATGCACATACTCCACAATAATGTATTTTTAGAATATTTTTAAATAGCATGTAAGTATTGTTCATGCCCAGTATTTAAATTCATGATATAAATATACATAATTTGAAGAAAAGCATACTATGTTTCAAAACGAGTAAAGGAATAGTAAATATTCAAAGTCACAATCGAAAAATACGAACACGAATTGAAGGTTTTTGAAAAGTCAACCTGTTCTCCAAATTACGATATAACATCCGGCACCGTAGAAATAAACACACACAAAATTTAAAATAAAGTAAAAAGTACGCACATGGGTACAGTCGTCGAAGGCCAAAGCGCGGTTCGCTCCTTTCTACCCTATTTGCGGTAGTGTGTAAGTACGAAACATTGCGTGCCCGTAAATTGTTATTGTTATAAGATTTATAATCTACTTTCCATCGGTCAATCTTCGGTTCTCCGTGCTTATGCAGTATAAATTATAGTAATTTTGTTGCAGATACTTTGGAATGATACGTGCGCCGAATTCTGAGTAACAGAAATAGTAGCTACCTAATTAGATTTGAATATTTGTTACACCGAAAGTGCACGCGGTATTTGTACTAGCTACTTAGATTTGAATATTTCTGTTACACCCAAAGTACACGCGGTATTTGTTCACGTGATTGATTTTTGTAATAAATCAAAAAAAGGTTTGGGTTGTTTTAGTGAATAATTAATGGAAGCAGTGCACTTGTATTTCGACGCTACATGGAAAAAGTACAAAGAGTCTAAAAACAATCCAGAGTATAAAAATGAACTTTTAAGAGCAGATTGTGAATATAACTCGTACCGTGTTTAATTAAGTTAAAGTTACTTTGTTATTTTTAATATTATAAATATGTTTTTGTTATTATGTGTAATATCAATGTGTTTACTAAAATTATGTTTATATAAAAAATAATAAAAATATTAAGCTTTTTTACAATGCATATCAAATTTTTTTATTTGTTGCCTCAATTTTCTCTTCTTCTTTACATTTCTGTGAATGATATTTAAAAAGAAGCTTTATAAAAATTAAAAAACAGTTATTAATATTAAAAAGTATTTTTTATAAAAATAAAATAAAAAGAGGATTTTATAAAAAAACGGCTCAGCGAAAGGTTTCAAGAGAGGGCTCAAAAATTGCAAAAAAGTCAACGATTGATAATCAGTAAAGATCTGAACGTTACATTAACTTTAGGGTTGAACCCACTTTAAGACCACCGTGACGCTCAATCGCAAGTAGTGACAGTGTTGTAAATAAGACATTTCAAATATTTTCGAAAACTGTATTATAATATACGCCTTCATAAGTGCCGAGTAAAATTATTATCCCCCGAATTATGAAACTAAATATCCACGACCGTCATTTGAAATTATAACAAGTGCCCGCAACCAGATTGGCTCTAATTTTTTATTGCTATCGTGAGATCTTGGTATTGTATATAACTCCTACAAAGGGCAAACGTGTACCTTTTAGGGTAGTTGAGTACAATAGATTTGAATATTGATAAAAAATCAAAAAAAGAATATTTTAATAATAAAGTCAAGACCGTAGTCACTTTAAATCTGTAAAAAGTGCGCGCATCCAATTTGACTCATATTTTTTGTGGATACTATTAGATATTGGTATAGAATAGACCTTCTGTAAAGGACAAGTGTGTGCCTCGACAAATAATCGAGTACGATAGGTTCAAGCATTATCAAAATTTTGTATGTTTGAGAAACTTTGATTCAGAAGATTTGCTCATTATAACAATTAGAATTATCCTCGCAGATATTTTATACAAATTTTCCCTTATATTACTATAACACAAGATATCGAATCGCAGTTAGGTATATCGAATTTTGGATGTCTAACTTCGATACTTTGATTTGCAAAAAAAAATTGAATGTTAATTGTAATATTGTTCTTTCTTGAGTTATCCATGGCGGAATTCAACTCAACGAACAATAAATGTTCTTTTCAATTTTACATCTGCAAGAATGCAATAAATTTGCAATCAGCTATAATTTTCGTACAACGATGTATGTAATTACATTAATACAGAGTGGACTTTAATTCATTGGATCAGGAGATACTTCTTTATAGCTTCTTTTAACGCATTATCTGATGTTCAATGATTTTCATAATGTTTTTAACACAAAATAATCTCATAATTAATTAACACCATTAACATTACATGCACAAAATGTATTGAAATTCTCACACTCGAATAGCTCGCACGCTTAAATATATCTCAATGTAAGGTAAATGTACCATTACCTGAACGCTTTGCAATAGCCGAGCTTACTTATTAAATTCTAACACTAAAATTAACACTGCCAATAAAAAGTCATATACCCATCTCAAAGAGAATTTAACTGTCTACCAAATCAAATTTTTAAATTATCGATATACGTCTTATCATCCGAATAATTCATACAAATGTATTCTAATCAAATGTATTAGCACCTGACCATACCAAAATCATACGTTCCGATACCTGGACACCGCTGTCCCAATACATAGCCACCCTAATTTCACTTATTTCTAATTTAAATTATAAACTTTTTTCAATAAAATCTTGTTTCTATGCATTAATACAATACGATTGTTATGTATTTTAAACGTAAAAGTAACTACTCACGTAACCTACGCGATCTTAACCTACGCGTGTGCCCGCGGCTTGAAAAATTACGATGCCGAAATGTTAAACATCAACAGCAATTATTGTTAAATTTTCACTAATATGTCATCACAGAATATTGATAAACTGACGATAGTCACTATAGAGAACCTTATTACACGAAGCAAAATATGTTTCATGCGAATATTTATTTATAATAAGGTGAATTATATAGCTGACCAGGTATCGGGCAAACACGGTTTTTCAAGTACGAGTACATGGCCACGTATTTATTACTGTAAAAACTATTTTTTGCACACATCAGCATTTTATTTTTACTTAAAATACTAATAAATAACCGTAGAAAAGTTTTAAAATACCGTAGAAAACGCGAGCACCAGTTCAAATATGAAATATTTTTTAAAAAATTTAAATGAAATAAATATTTGCCCAAAAATTTAAATATATTTCATTTGATATTTATATAGAATGTGATGTCAGAAGATTATTTTTATTAGGAGGTAACTAATAATCAATAGAAACTAATATGTGAGCGTTTGGCCAGGTACCGGGACGTGTATTATAGTGTATGTATTAAAAAGATGAAGAAAAAAATATTAAAAATAAATAAATATATATATATATATATATATATATATATATATATATATATATATATATATATATATATATATATATACACGTACATGCATACATACATATTGCTGAACGTTAACATTGCGAGAATTCACAGTGCGCGGAGTTTGACTGTACATACAAACAGACATATATACATACATACATACATACATACATACCAACATACATACATACGGCTGAATATTAACCGGCGCGAAGTTTCACAGTGCGCGGAGTTTGACTGTGCACACAAACAGACATTATATAATAAATATATATCCTGTGAGATGTTAGGACTGTACCTGTATATACACATATAGTGTATGTATTAAAAAGATAAAGATAAAAATATTAATATCTCTTGAACGAAACAACGCGAAAACTTGGTTCATGAGATATGCATCCTTGAATGACATAAATTTGCACTCTGTGGGGGATAGAGCGCTTCGCCCAATTCGCTTTGCTCATCAGGATCCGTCCGATAAAAAAGTTATCCTACAGGGTCAAATATTTACGTTTTGGTGGAGAATCGCCCATATATGGCATTTTGGAGTCGCCAATTGCGAACCAAAGGTCAACATTTCAAAAAACAAAATAACGGAGTCAATACCATCATGTGTTAACTCAATTTTATTTATATTCTTTATTCACGACTTAACTATAATAACCACTTTATTGACTTGCAAAGCGGGACTAAAGTAGCGTTATATTCCCTCACATATTGTACTCCCGGATTTGCGGGAGTAATGTACTATTATGCCCATCTGAACGAAAATGGCCACTTTTTTCCCTGAAAAGCGAGACCAAAATTACACTTTTTGCTCGCAAAAATTATTAGCGGGAATAAAGTGACTTCACTAGAAAATAGTAAAAATTCCTTAATTTCATCAAGTTCTACCAATAACCCTGATTTTCGATTGTCTTTTAACAGTCTATTAGTCCCACTTTCCAAGTCAAAAAGTGGCCACAGTTGAGATGGGCATAAAGTACTGTATGTAACTCGAGAAAAAAGTCGATTTCTCCCTCGGGTGATACTGTAAACTCACCCGCGGGAAAATTATTCGACTTTTTGCCCTTGTTACATAATGTACTATTAAAAATTCATAAAATTTTGTAAATTTTAAAAATATTAAAAACTGTTGAAAATTTTGAAAAATATTCAAAATTTTTTGCCGACTTTTCTGTTGTTTTATTATACACAATCAGAGCGCAATATTTAACGCCTGAGTTACAAATATTATTTTTCTATGATTACGTGAAATTGCATTTAACACTCTCAAAACGGGCGTAAAAACCAATTGTTTTACGCACACTGTATCAAAAAATAATGTTCGCCAGACGGGCGTAATCTTTACACCCTCATGTGATCACGGGACACTCGGGCCGGTTACGCCGGCCCGAGTGCGAGTCGATCACAACTCGGTGCGTAAAGTTTAACATTACACCCTAATATCGAAAACTACTATTAAATATCCATTATTGTTCATTATAAGTTGAAAAATATTATTGAATTATTTTTTAAAAATCCAATCGAATAAGTTTCTTCGAGGCACTTTTTTAAAAAACCCTGAATTTTACCACAAAAATATGCTTTTCACCTATAAGCTGTGAACAAATATTAATAAAAAATGTTCAAAATTTGTTTGCCTTGTTCTCATGACAAAACAAGTTACCGAAGATTTAATGTTATTAGATGAAATGAAGAGATTGTTTCAAAATCATTGGAGGATCCCGTTATATGAAGAAATTCCAACCTAAAAAACCTGAACCGTAAACCTAATTATGTCAACATGAATACTAGAGTAAGGAGTATGAACGAGATTGAAAAGTTACTAGTCTTGTGGCTATGAAATTTGCGTCTGAAACTAGTTACTTTTGAGTTTGTAATTCAACCGTGGAGGGCGTGCACGCTAATAGCCCCCAATCGTTTATTAACATAAATGTCGTTTTGGAAATTCAAGATAAGTGTTTGTGTGATTGATTTCGTTACTCACTTTGATCTGTAATTTATTTATATTTTTCATATAATTAAAAGATTATGGGACGACATTGCGCAGTCGAAGAACGCAAGAGTGCAGGCTAAAGTTCTGACTTATTACAAAAGATAGCACAAAATTCGGAGTAGCCCCTGTGGAAATCATAAAATGTAATAAAACGTAAGGAAACGTAAGAAAACGTAAAAAAGTGTGAGTAATCATAAGAAAACGTAATAACTAATCCTACTATTAAATCATGAAAAATAAGAATTTGACATCATTTGATTTGTTTAAATAAAAATTACATTTATATAGTATGGCTTCTGATTATAAATATGTATTATAAATATATATAGAAAATTGCCGTTTTTTTTAGTTTTGGGATCGGACTCCTTATTATAGTCTTCATATGTGCCAAGTTGAGCAATTTTCAGTAATAAAAGAATTCAATAACAAATTATAATCACAAAGCCCTAAATCCAATATTTTAAGAATATGTACGTATATTTTTAGGATTTTAAGGAATTTGGACTATTTTTCAAAAATGAATAGTAACAATATTTAACAAAAAAGTACTTAAGTTTTAGTAAAAATGTTGTTCATCGAGGCACATAAAATCGTGCACAATGAACAGTTCCTTCAATAAATAAGGTTATATATTACAATGGCTATTCGCTACGAGCGTCTACTTTTTTTCCCGGGATGTTTATTAGTTTATCCAGAATCTGCTATTATTGTCTTGAAATTTAAATTCCCAATAGAATGCTAAAGTATTTACTAAAAAGTTGTTTGAAGACTACATTTCCAGCACATATTCAAAATAAAAAAAACGCTGCTAACTGATAACTGAAATCAGTGACATTGAATCGTATATTATGTATTTCTCCTTTTATTTTGAAAGGTCAGAATAAGAACTTTAATAATAATGTAAACCTTTCATAATAATAATTTAAATCCAAATGATTCATAATAGAGGAACTGATCCACAATAGGGACCGTGACAGTATGCTAATGGTTACAGACTAGATGCAAGTGTTTCATATCATATCATATCATTCGAAGGAGCTAGGCTTGAAGATGTGCCTTTTCAAGATTATAGTTATCTGCTTTTGGTTCGGATGTTAAAATTTGTTAAAGAAAACATATGTATTGTCTATATATATCGAAATTTTCTTTCTCTTATTTCTATTCGTTTTATTTTTTTCAGTCACGTAGTGGTTGCTAGTACATTGTTTAAAATCACATTTCATTCTTTAAAAAAGCCTCATAATATACTCTTGAAATACAGTTCAAATAAAGAACACGCATATTTTAAGAATATGTACGTATATTTTTAGGATTTGAAGGAATTTGGACTATTTTTCAAAAATGAATAGTAACAATTTTTAACGAAAAAGTGCTTAAGTTTTAGTAAAAATTTTGTTCATCGAGGCACATAAAATCGTGCACAATGAACAGTTCCTTCAATAAATAAGGTTATATATTACAATGGCTATTCGCTACAAGCGTCTAGTTGGAGGGGATACATGAAGTGATACTAGCACCCATGGCGACAGAAAGTGACAAAAATATTTGCCCGTAAATGTATTACTATATATATATTGTCGATACAGATGACCTAACCTCAAAAGACATTAAAAAGTAAATAATTTAGTCAACTTAAAACGATTTTCTTGTATCTCTTTATACATCAAATTAGTGCTGCACATATATACATATCGAAATTTTCTTTCTCTTATTTTGTTTTCGTTTTATTTTGTTATACAGATTCATACTGTAGACAATAATTATAAAACAATCTTTATTTCTGTTGTTATCTCAGTTTTTAATAAATTCCCCATATGATGTATGCTTAATTGCCCAACATTAATGTCAATCCCATGTCAAGCCAGATGGCGCGTCGTGAAAAGGTCACAGCGAATAGATGGTGAAGCGTATAGATCAAGATTTTAATTAAATTATTTTTCATTTGATAAAATATTTAACTACTTTTTTAAATTCTTTAAATTCTCGTTTTTTCTTCTTAAAAATAGCTTAAGAATCCCGTTATAAAAGAATGATTGTAATCACTAAAACCATCACGCTAAAAACGTAACATTAATCGTGTTATTATAACTAACAATAAGTTTAAGACATATCCCTAAGATGGTCAATAGGGAGATGATGGAAGAATGTGGTTGCATAAATGAACAAAATTAGGATAGGTAGAAAATAATGAAAGAAGCATTCCTCTAAAACTATTATGTATAATTAAACGTGTTATTACTATGACACAGTGCTACGAGGGTCAATGAGGAGTTGATGGAAGAGTGTGGTAGCAGAAGGGGACAAAATTAGGATAGGTAGGAAAAGTGGTGGGGGATTTGGAAGACGTGGAGTGGATACTTTTCTTAAGAAAATAATGATAAAAGCATTACGCTAAAACGTGCACATATCATGTAGAATATGTACACGTTTACTAAGCAGTAGTGCTTATATGAACAATGGTGTGAGGATGAGGGGTGTGGGGGTGTAAGGAGATAAAGTTAGGAATGGTAGGAAAAGTAGGAGGGTTATTGGGAACATGGACGGGCTATTTTTTTTTAAAATAATGGTATAATTAGCACTTTATTTTCAACGATATAGTGCACCAAGGACTCAAGTGAAGGAATGAAGAAGAACTGGGAGCAAAAAAGAATGAAGATAGTACAGCTGGGTGAAGCGTGGAGGAGTGGGAATAGTATATTACGCAACTAGTGCGCGAAACAGATGATTCGCGCACGTGTTGCGTATACTATTTTTTAACACACCGTGAGAGAAACACGGTTATTTTCCGAAAATCAACGAAAATGATGACGAGTTTAGTTTATCATCGAAGCGGAGCGAGATGAGCTAATGTGTCATCCGAGCGCAGCGAGGGTGACAAACAGACGAGTGAATGAAAAACAAGTTAAATATCAAATAACTACAACTACATTATTAACACAAATCAATATATTTTACAAGTTATTATGAGTACAAACTTTTATCTATAGTTCAGAATTATGAGAATTGTCATTTATAAAAAACTTAATTGAACTATTATTAAAATGCATATTGAAACGCTCATTGTTTGAAAGATTTCTCATAACCAATTGTTGGTTAGACGAATTTATCGACTGCTCTTCTGAACGTTCTCTCTCAGGAGACACAAAAGGAGTAGAAAAAAGTTTTTCTAATTCTCTTCTAATGTATTCAACACTTGATGTAAGAGAATTTCTTACATCAAGTGTTGAATAAATATTAAGCTGTTGTGACCATTTTTCTGCATCAGTCGTGAAAAGAGTAGTAGATTTTTCTTTATGTGGATCAACTCGTACAATATTTGTACTTATTTTCGGGTGCTTTGATTTCGGTTCTTCACGAGGTTTTTCACGTATTGATGTGGAAGGAGAACCCGAAGTAGATGGTACGGAAATTGAAATTGAATTAGTGATCTGTTCACCAATTTTTCTTTTGAGGGCTATAGATGCCTCAATGTTGCCGATGTTCGCTGAAAGCTGTCACCAGTATATAGTTCTGGATTTGGCAAATTTAAAAATGAGGCAATAACATTTGGCATAGCACCGATCTTGTTGATTCCGACTGGTTGATTTGTGCATTTGCCAGCTCGATAATTTAAAAAAAAACGATTACATTTGCAATCCTCTGGACGTAGTTTTATATACTTTTTGCAAATATTATAAAACTCTCCAACAACAGTAAATGAATGTTCAACCCCGGTCTTCGTTTTCGGTATAGTAATGTGCAACATTTTTCTATCCAGATCCTTGATATCGTTCATGGTTATGTTTTTGAGCTCTTCCCTTCTGCATGCACCAGACACACCTACCACCAAAACAACCTACAAGTACAAAATCAGATTAAAAAGATTGAATCAATAATAAATAATAAAATTTATATCTAGAGTAATTGAATAAAACTTACTTTGTTCAATAAATGTATTTCCTCTGGAGCCTCGTTGAAAAATGTTGTTACTTCAGATGGAGTAAATACTTTCGATTTTTTTCGCTTGTAGTTCGCACTTTTTCTCTTCAAAAAAGCTGTGATACTTTTATAAGTACCGATATCAACATTATTGTAAGTACTTATAGTGGCTTTCAACGTGAAATAACGAGCCCACAATGTTGAGGGAGCACAGCTCTTAGATAGTTCATCTAGATAAACTAAAATGGGTTTTTTCGTCAATAGAAGCTGTTTTTTTTTCTTTCTGTCACGTTTTGAATTCGTTGTAGGATCTGGTGTATTGACGTCTTGACTTTTCAGGCAATAGATTCAGACTAATATTATTTGCAATTTCAGCCATATCCGACGGTACTGTATCATCACAAGCTGTGTCCGAATCACTTTCTGAATTCATTTTATTACAATTACTAAGCTACTAAAAGCGAGACGACTTAATTATGAGAGAAAGTTAAAATTCGAACCTTGATATGTAATAAACATTGACGTTAAGTCGGAAAAACAATTGCGAATCATTCTGGCGAAACGAGCGCATAATTTCAAGCATGTTTCGCACACGCTTGTGAAGGTTTAGCGCACACTTCACGAATGTTTCGCGCACACTTGACGTATGTTTCGGGCACGCTTCACGAATGTTTCGCACACGATAAAAAAATCGACACACACGGAAAACAAGCACGAGAAAT
This sequence comes from Gastracanthus pulcherrimus, assembly GCA_949152435.1. Classification (NCBI taxonomy): domain Eukaryota; kingdom Metazoa; phylum Arthropoda; class Insecta; order Hymenoptera; family Pteromalidae; genus Gastracanthus; species Gastracanthus pulcherrimus. The sequence continues at coordinate 129,146,421 of OX424574.1, forward strand.
CGTGTTTCGCGCACGGCGTGGTAAAAAAATTATTGTGAAATGAACGTATGAGATATATTGAGATATATTCTCAGAGAAAAAGGAAGTGTAAGGACTCTGGGAGGAGGATAGGAAGTACCGTGAGTATAAAAGGAAGAAGGTGAATTAATGTAGCGACTGGAAGGAGGAGTGGGAGGAACAGGTGGTGATAGTGTCAAGGAGGGGGTAAAACGGGGAAGAAAGAAAGAACATGTGGAATTGCAAGCATTTTGTCATAGTCATTAAGGAGAATAGGATGCGGTGGGTGTGAGAAGACGGAGGGGGTAGGAGACTCAGTTGTTTCGATATGAACTTAAATTTGCGTAGTAATGACTGCGCGCGCACACACACATGCGCAGTAGTGACTATGTGTACACATGCATACATGGTAGTGATAACTTGCGCACAGGCATGCGCAGTAGTAACTATGTGTACACATGCATACATGGTAGTGATAACTTGCGCACAGGCATGCGCAGTAGTGACTACGTGCACACTGGCATGCGCAATAGTAGATACGTGAACACAAGTATGCATAGTGGTGACTACGTGCACACAGGCTTGCACAATTGTCAATTATCAAAAGTTATCTCTTTTACAAAAAAGAGTGATTGTCATCGTTTATCTTAAAGCTTAAACGCTAAAATCTGCGTGCATTTAATGTAGTTTGTATGTGAGCAAGTGAGTAAACGAGTGAATACATAAGTAAATACGTTAGCAATTTATTGAATTTGTTAATGATTGAGTGAGCTAATGAGTGCGTACGTCCATGTGTGAGTAACTAAGTGAGCGAGTAAATAAGCAAGAGCGTTAGTTATTATATGATCAAGTAAGTGAGTATTTGAGCAAATGTGTGTGTTAATGAGTGAGTGCGTGATTAAGTATATACGTAACGGAGTGAGTAAGTGAGTTCCTAAGTTAGTAAATGCGTGAGTAAGTGTTAAACAAGTAAGTGAGTGAGCGTATGAGAAGTCAGTGTATGAGTGAGTGAGCGAGTGTAAGCAAGTGAGTGAGCGAGTGTAAGCGAGTGAGATCGTGAGTGCGTGCATGTATCAGTAAATGAGTAAGTACGTGCAAAAGTGAGTAAGTGCGTGAGTAATTACTTAACCGTGTGAGTAAGTATGTGCGCAAGTGCGATTCAGCAAGTGAGTAAATACGTGAACAAGTGCGTGAGTATTTACTAGGGTGAGTGAGAAGTAATGATGTGTGCAAATGAATGAGTCAACATATGTTAGTTATTGAGCAGGTAAGTACATGAGAGTGTGAGTGAGTGCGTGGACTATGGATAACTATGTTCATATGGAATGCAAGAATCAGCACGTGAGTGAGTGAGTAAATGAGTGTGTGAGTTTGTGAGTAAGTAAGTGAGAGAATGAGTTAGTGTTCATATGCAAGTAAGTGAGCACGAGAGCAAGTGAACAGATGAGTTCGTAAGTGGCTGTGTGAGTGTATGCGAGATTATGTCAGAATGTGTGAGTATGTGAGCGAGTGACTAAGTGCAGGCGCAAATGAGTGAGTCAACGTGTGCATGAGTGAATGAGTACTTACTCATGATCAAGTACGTAAATTTTTTATTATATGCTCAAGTGACAGAGATAGTACATGCATCAGGGAGTGAGAACATATGTGAGCAAGTAAGTAAGTGCATGCATAAGTGAGTAAGTAAGCGAGTGAGTGCGTGAACGAAGAAGTCAGGGAGTAAGTGTGAACGGGTAAGTGAGTAAGAGACTGAGAGAGTACGTGAGTGAGAGAGTGCACAAGCAAGGGCTCAATTCAAGTGCGTGTGAGCACGTGAATGAGAAAGAGCACGTGCAAGCGAATAAGAACGCGAGTAAGTACGTGAATGAGTGAGTGAGGGAGTGAGTGTGAGTGAGTCAGTGACGAGGGGAGACCGTTGAGTTTTGGTCGTAAATTTTGGTGAAACTTAGGGATCGACTTTTTGAACCTAAAAATGAAGTTACAGTACCGATAGATTTATCCAATGGGTCATAAAAGATAGAGCCAAAAACTTTAGCACTGTTCATATGGGTAATATTTTAAATCAGATATATACAATGCCTGGCAGATCTAGATCCACCAAAGAATTAATGTTATATGCAGAACCAAAGATTTTCTTTTTGTCGAGATTGAGGAATCTTTTTACAGACCATAAGAGGGCGATACGGCATCCTCTTGTATGTGAGACTCGGCTAGCGAAGTGTCTCCTATTTCCCACAAGAAGTCGCAGACACTCCGCCTCCCCTACTCACTAAACCTCCATCTCCCCTTCGCACTCCGCTCAAAAAGAGGAAAGTGCCAGCTCGGACCCGCGTTAGTATTATTTCGGGCTGGATAATCTTCGCCACTCGTGAGCATTTCGATGCGGTTCTTCTATCACCTTAATTCATTCGTTCATACGTACTTTCCGTATATATTAAAAGACAACCTTCCCACGCTTTTATGGTTCGTAGTTGTTGAAACTACGTCAAAGCGAAATGACTCATGGAAATAGTAGAGCCTCTAGTCCCACTTGAGACCCAGAGATGGCACCAAGAGCGCGAGCGTTGGCAGCGACGCTGCTCGGCTCAGTCGAGTGCCTGCGCTCATGGTGAATGGTCGACTGCGTATAGCCAGCAGCTTCAATTATATTTGTATCGGTTTGATCTTGTATATTTACTTAATTGTATCTTTATTTTCCTTTACCTATACTGTTTGTTCTTTTACTGTACATTTGTTTATCACGAGCAAATAAATTTACTTTCTTTCTTGAAACATTCAATATTCGCCTTCTGACTTTTATTTCGATTCCGCAGGAAATTCCAACAGTAGTACCCGTCCCGTTGCCATACCGGCAGCTACCGTGTCTCAATAAAACCGTTTCTCACATGTTTTCATTCATTCAAGCATTCACGCTTTGTGTATAAGTTGAAAAACGAGATGTCCGCACTTCTTAGGCCTCGGTTCCTATGTGGTATCGCGGCACTCTAAATTACGGTTCGCTTAATTCGTCATTTCTAAGCTAACTAATACTACGCGTATGTCGCCAACGAGTTTCTCGCGTTTCTTGGTTCGTAATACCCGTTCGGCAAAGGTAGTTACTGTGTCCCAATCTTCTCGAAGATGTTGTCAGGGAAAACTTGTCCCAACTTCTGTTATAGTACTTGGCGCTCTTCTGTCCACTTTTCGCAGATATAAAGTACGTGTATTCGTCATTTTTCTCGTGTCCACAGTACAGGCATTGTCCGTCCATGGTTTTCTACATACGAGTGAGGTAGTGCCAAAAGTAGCCGTGTCCTGTGAGGAACTGTGTCAAGAAGGAGTTGACTTCTCCGTGTTCTCGGGTCATGCACTGGTATAGAATCTTAATTAGACGTTTCGTCCAATTTGCTTTCTTTTGTAACTTCCATTCTTGTTGCCAAGCTCGTAGAGTCCTCATTCTTTCTTCTTTACTGATTCGGATTCGGTCACTTTCTTCTTTCCTGTCGTAGACTCTTTTCTTTTCTTTGGCAATCAGGTGTAGAGGAGTCACTGCTATAACCATAGACGCCACTTTGGATACCCTGCAATATGAACTCATGATTCGTAATACTCCAGCACACTGTACTGCTTCGACGTCGTGCCTGTATATCTCGCGCTCTAATTCAGAGCCAAAAATGATTGCTTTAATTTTACTAACATTAAGACGAAGACCGGCCCCACCGCCCACTCAGACACTGCTCGCGCCGCTGCTGTCAAATACGCGATGTCACGCTGCAGTTCTTTTCTTGTTACATGGACATAAATTTGGAGGTCGTCAGCAAGAGGAGATGACGGACACATTCGCAACCTAAGACGCTGACTAAATCGTTAATGTAGAGGCTGAAAAGCAGAGGCCCCAGAACCGAGCCCAGTTGGACACCGAGATTGGTGGTGAGCCAATCTGATTGACTATTAAATTTTGTAGTTACTCTTTGCGCCATAATCACCAAGTTACTTTCCTCGAACACTATGTACATCTTAGACGTCAAAAACTACAAGCGCACCAGCTGGACCTCGTCATCGGTCACCATAACTACCTAGATACCTTCTACGACTAGTATGTACATTTAGATACCAAAAACTACGGAGCGCACTACCTGAATCTCGTCATCGGTCAACATAACCACCTAGATACCTTCTGCGTTCAGTACGTGTATCGGCATGTACTTTTGTCTTAAACGTCTACTTGAATAGTTTAAGAATTGTTCCCATCTCGCCGCGGTCTCCCCACACAAGCAACGCAAGCTAGAGTTTTATTCTGAAAAGGCATTTAACAATATTTGTATATACAATAAAATCGTTTTTTACGTATTTATATTTTAATTTTTTCGTTGTCATTGTTATTTTATGTTTCAAATGTTCAATTATTATACAGATAAGGAACAAAAATGAAAATATTTGTAATGATTTATATTAGCATAGTTGTGCAACCATTGACTAACCGTTGGTCAATATTGTCGTTATGTGTTAGCCAAAAAAATTGACCAATAATTAGCAGATAGCCCATTTTGGTTGCCTAATTTTCTACCAGAGAAGTTTTTGTTTTTACTTGAAAAACATCAATAAAAAAAATAGGACTCTTTTGTTAATGAGAAATGACAAAACATTATGTTATGTCATTTGACATATTTTCAAGTAAGTCAGCACTGTGAGCATAAGTAGCTTTGCCAATCTTCTTGTCCATGAATATGGTTTTGGTATTCCTGAAAAGTGACATTTTCACGATAAAGCTCACAGTAGAGTGTAGGGTGCATGCGATGGCGTAGGAGCAAATTTGAAAGAATATCGACGCTTGAGCGAAAGAACCTTCTATCTCGGACACCAATAGGGAACTTGCACGAATTTTTAAATTCAATTTTATTCGATAATATACTTAAAAATAATAAACTTCTCAAGACAGTTTTTTTAATGCCTTATTTATTTAATTATTCATAGTAACATTTTAGATCACTATTGTAATAGATTTCACGTGACATCATCAGCATGAGCGTCAAAAACTGCAAAGCTAGGGGCACTGTGGCGACTGTAGATACTAAACAGTATATGTCTGCGAAGCCTAGCTGCAGTCCATTTAGTACCTAGAGTCGCTACAGTGGCGTCGGCTTTGCGATGTTTGACGTTCGTGTTGATGATGTCACGTGACATCCATTCAAAAAGCGATCTAACATTCTATTATTTTCAATGCATTATAAATAGGAGAGAACGGGGTCAAACCCATCAGGTGGATCAAACCGATCACTTAATTATGAGAAATATTAAGTTATTGAATGGTTACAATCTTTTTATACTCTTTAGAATGTATCTTTTAACTTAATAAATGTTAAAAACCTAACATACAAAAGATTTCCATAAAGATATTCTCATCGATAGGTTTCAGCTACTTTTCTTATAAGAAAAGTTTGCGTTAAAACCATTTTTACTATTATTTAATTTAGTTATTGGAGGTTTTAAGTGCGAGATAAGAAAAATATAGCATTTAAACTTTCAAATTCAAAAATTTTTATTTGCCTAGTGATATTTATAATTTGTTAAATGAATTTTGAAATTGTGTAGTGAAATGGGGTTATTTTGATCAATGTGTATTTAAACGGGGGAGCCGCAAAAAGAAGTTAGGATTACCGTATATTTTCATGACGTGATACAACGTTTATAAATGCTCTTTTTTTTTACTATGCTAGTGCAAAATAGTATCTTGCACATTAAAATCTAACATAACGAGTATGAGAAATATACATTTAAGGAAAATTTAATTTTATTTTACGTTATGTCAAAGTGATTGGAAGTGACCTATCTATATACGATTAACGTTGAAAACACGATTTTATTTATTTTCATAAAAAATTACGAGGTTTATGTATTTTTGTCAATTAAAACTATTAAAATTGAAAAGATAAAGGTTTTAATTTATTCTTTTACGTATGAAAAGCTATGAAAAGCTAATAATTTCCTATTTATAATATTTTTCCCTTAAGTGATCGGTATGATCCCGTTCTACCCTAAATAAATATGGCATAAAAAAATAAAACATTAATCTACGTTCTACTTTTTATGTTACTTTATTAATTCCAAGTATTAAATCAGTGGTACCAAGACCCATGCAAGTTCCCCATTTTTATCAATCATTCCGAACAATAGAAATATTCGTCAGGCGCAAGGTGATCGTGCCGGGTATGATTCTCTGTTATCCAAGAATAGTTTCGCTCTCAGTCGGAATAATTTTCGATCGACCTTGGAATGAATCGTGCCCGGCACTATTCTCTTCGTGGAGAAATAGCTCTTGCTCCAAGCAAGAGCGATTAACGTCAGGCCCAGGAGAATCGTGCCTGGCATGATTCTCTATCAGCCAAGAATAGTTTCACTCTCAGTCGGAGTGATTTTCGATCGACCTCACAATGAATCCTGCCCAGTACGATTCTCTTCGAGGAGAAATAGCTCTTGCTCCAAGTAATAGCGGTTAATGTCAGGCCCAAGAGAATCGTGCCTGACATGATTCTCTGCAAGCCAAGAATAGTTTGTTATACACTTAGTATAACTATAGCGCCTTGCGCGTGGTAATCTTCCTCTTCTACCCGAGCTGGACGCCTTACCTTGACCCCGGCGCAGGGACAAGCAAAAAGAGAATAAACGAAAACCTCAAAACATTATCCAAGCCGTAATATTTCCAATACCTCCAACCCCATACAGCAAGGACTCAGCAGGAGCAGAAGAGAGATAGATAGATAGATAGATATAATGTTTATTTGTAAATATTATAAAATATGGTTTACATTAAATTCTTAAGATAAAAAAATAAAATATCACAACGTTAATTTACATGATAATATCACATCGTTAAAATTACATAAATATCACATCGGTAATACACATAAAATATGATTGCACGCATGTGAAGTCAGGTATACATAAAGTATTGGACTTTGTTGTCATAAATGTAAATATAATTCTCAATCTTGTCATTACATCTATCAGTCATATAATTTATATTACATACATACACACATTTAAACAATTGCTCACTTCCATTCATACTAATAAATACTCGCATTCTTTTCAAACCAGTTCCTGACATTCAGTAAATATATATTATATAAATTAATAAATAAATTAAATTTAAAAAAAAATGGATAAACAACAAAAAAAATTACGTAAATAAATAAATTACTTAGAATAAATAATAAATTAAATAAATAAGACTGACAAAAACATTTAATTTAACTTTGAAAAGTATTTTTTGACCGCCGCCTTAAAAGTCATTAATGATGGTAAAGTACAAATGGCAAAAGGGAGCGAGTTCCACAAATGCGCACCTTGTACTTGGAAAGATCTTCGTCCTGTCTCAGTGCACATATGTGCAATAGAGAGTTCTTTAACTTCACCCCTTACAGGGCGCGTAGACATATTCTTTTTAAAAAGGGACATCAGATAAGCAGGTTCCTTAATGTTAATTATTTTATAGGCGGTAATTGCCATGAAAACCGCATTTCTAGTGCCTATCAATGTCCATCCTAATTTATCCCTGTAAGGGGTGATGTGCTCATCCTTCCTAGCACCTAGAACGTATCGCTCACATTAATTTTGCAGTCTTTGCAGTCGGCTACGTAATTCTAGTGACGCGTCAAGATAGACTACAGAACAATAGTCGAGGTGTGGAAAGACAAGAGCCATTGCTAGGTACTTGCGCAGATGCTGGGTAGTATACTTTCTAAAAAAGCTCAAATTGTACAATACTCTATTAAAGTTTTTTGCGACCATCTCCACGTGTGGCTTCCACGTGAGCTTAGAATTAAGAATAACACTCAGGTTCGTAACGATTTGCGAAAAGGAGACGAAGACGCGATCTCCCAGACTAATTTCCGGCATACCGTGTGCCTCAAGAACATTAATGTATCTACATGAGTCGAAAGCAATAGCTTTAGTCTTGGTCTTATTCAGTCTGAGGGCGACGCCGTCGGCCCAATTAGCAATCGCTTGCGCAGCACGGGATAAAATCTCCACACCATCCGCAAAATTTCGGGTTCTATCTGAATATAAATCTGTAGGTCGTCTGCGTATAGTAGATGTTTAATGCGTCTTCGGTCTTCTTTGTCTAGGTCTTTATTCAGGTCGACGAAAAGCTCTTTGATGTCATTTATGTAAAGACAGAACAGCAACGGTCCCAACACGGACCCCTGGGTCACTCCAAGGTTAGTTGACAACCAAGATGACTTGATGTCCCAGCGCGTTACAACGGCTTGTTTCCTACCTAATATATATGATTATATCCAAAATAAAGCTTGCCTGGAGAACCCCAGAGCTCGCAGCTTTACTAAAAGCTTGGCTGGCGAGATAGTATTGAAAGTTTTGCTGTAGTCGAACAGTAAAAGTGGTGTTAGTAATCTGTTGTTTATTCCTGTCCTTACATCTTCTGTCAGCCTGAGTAGAGCAGTTTGAGTCGAGTTATTTTGCTTGTAGCCGGACTGCATGGGGTCAAGCTGTTTTGTTTTGGTCAAGTACGCCATTATTTGGTCATGTACAATTTTTTCCAAAACCTTTGAAAGAAAGCTCAGCAGTTCTATCGGACGATAGTCCGACGCTGACGATGGCGTAATAAACTTGTTCAGCGGTACTACTCGTGCTCTCTTCCAGGGGTCCGGGAATACGCCCTCATCCAGAGAAGAGTTGAATAGATTCACAACGTGCTGCCCGATGACTGGCAGTGCTTTCGCAACTACACTTTTCAGGACATCGCCCTCACCTTTCGCTTGAGAGGAAAAGTGCATGGCTGCGAGCACGGCATCTGCGGCGCTGACTGGATTGAATTTAAAACCATCGTCACTCGCGGATGCAACCAAATCTTCGATCTCAACTTGATTTTCATCGTTTGAAATTGATACTCTCGCAAAGTGAGTATTGAGATCCTCCGTCGTGAATCCATGCAACCCTCCTCTAGCTTTGGAAAGGAGTCCTAGTTTGCGCAATTCCTTCCAAACATCGCTCTACTGCTTACCCAGCAGTCTACCTTGATAATAAGCGATGCGAGACTGTTCTGTTTTGGTTAAGGATTCACTACACAACTCTAGAAACTCGTTGTGGAACCGTGCATCACTAGTCCTTTTGTACCGTCTGTAAGTTGCGTCACGTTTTTTGTTTAGCTGTTCGATTTCAACATCGATCCAGGGTGGACTGCCTTTGCGAGGCTTAACTCGCTTTAATGGTGCCAAGGTGTTGATTGCATCCAGTAAGTTAGAGTTAAGACAGTCCAACGCTGTGTCAAGGTTGACGTGACATTCCTCTAGGGCAGACCAATTATATTCCGACAAAAGGGTTTGCAGTTCATCCGGATCGATGTTCTTGTAATCCATGTAAGTAAATGGATCGTCAACACGGATGGGTGCCCGCACTTTTATGGCCAGATCAAGGATATTGTATTTGCTGGGCTAGGTCGGTTCGTAGTTGTCGTGATCCGTTACGCTGTCGTTAGTGTCTACCAGTAGAGTGGCAATCCATGTGTGAGAAGTGTCGGTGTGATGGGTCGCTCCGTGCTGAACAATCTGAAATGTCAGTTCAGCTGCAAGTTTACCAACAAACTTCGCATCATCACTGTCTGTCAATAAATCCGCATTCAAATCTCCCAATATAATTTTGTGACTATATGAGTCACAATATTCCCTCAACTTGTCAACGAGATCCAAGTATTTAAGAAAGGCAATGGTGGGACGTCTGTAAACAACCGCGACAAATACAGGCTCCTATTGTCCATGCTGTATCTCACACATAATGTACTCGAGTTTTTATAAATTTCCCGGTCCATTAGTGTTTAATCTAGCTAGTACTGTATAGTGCTACTCCTCCTCTATATACATGTCTATCCTGCCGCACAAGTGAGTATCCTTCTATATGAATGAGATCATTGTCTATTTTCTTTTCGTCCAGCCACGTTTCAGCAACACCGAATAGATGGTGGGATTTTTCGCTAAGAAGTTGACGGATTCGTTCAATGCAATGCCTAATGGAATTTGTATTGAAAAAACCCGCTAGAGAGAGAGAGAGAGAGAGAGAAAGAAAGAGAAAGAGAGAGAGAGAGAAAGGGAGAGAGAGTCAATTTTACAAAATATCACATAAAATGTCACAAGTATCGCGGTTTGTTTTGTAGATTTTATACTTGTCAAATGCATTTTATCACAGCTATAGTACATACGTCGTATTAAATACATATCTCGTCACTTTTATAAAACAGTCAATAGTAACATTCTCTCAAAGCACATACATACGATCTGACACACACACACACACGCTAGTAAAATATCACATGATCGCACATTTTCAAGAAAATATGCTCGTCAGGTAATATATCTCAGAAATGTATAGATTGCGTCAATTATTAAGAAACTAAACATCATACATATAGAATAAAGACAAAGACGGACTACACCATAGCTTATAAAAAAAGTATGTAATTTTGACCATTGCTTTGTGAGTGTATGTACCTGCGCATCGCCGACTTGAATTTACACAGTCGTGGCAGGTACTTGATGTTGCGGGGAATGGAATTCCAAAGACGTGAACCGCGAGCTCTAAAAGAGTACAAGTCTACGTCAGTGCGCGACCCTGGAACTGAGATATCTCTGATTGTCACACCCCTACTGGAGGTTCTCACCTGGTTTTTATCAAAAAGTGGATCAAGATAAGGGGGTTGCCCTATTATTATAATCTTATAGAGTAGGAGCGCGACGAAATATGTACGTCGTTGTTTAATATTTAGCCAGTCCAGTTCCAATCTGTAGGGGGTGATGTGTTCATCTCTCCTGACACCATAAATGTATCTCAAGTTGGATACGTCAAGATAGACGACCGAACAATAGTCGAGATAAGAGACAATCAATGCACCCGCCAACTGCTCACGCAGAGCCTCGGTGGTGCAGGATCGGAAAAATTTCAACCCATAAAGAGCGCGATTAACGCGCTTGGTGAGGTATTCAACATGTTGTCTCCATGTCAACTTCGAATCCATAACAACACCGAGGTTCGTGACCGTGTTAACGAAGGGCACGAATGCGCCGCTCTCCACATCAATGCCCGGCAACTGCAGATCTTCTAAGTAGTTGATGTTGAACACCGAACCAAAAATAATAGCTTTAGTTTTACTCAGCTCGTGCTGCAGCCATCAGGCGCATGATGCCCTATTGTAGTTAAGTTCAGTAAGTTCAGTCTGTGTGTAAATTTGTACGTCGTCTGCGTAAAATAACTGTCTGATGTCTTCAAGGTCAAGAATGTCTGCTAAGTCATTTATGTAGAGGCTAAAGAGAAGGGGTCCCAGGACCCAACCCTGTGGAACTCCGAGATTTGTTGTGAGCCAATCTAACTGCCCGTGAGTTCTGGTAACGACTTTTTGTTCTCTCCCGGATATATAAGATCTAATCCACAGAATAACGCTTCTGGAAAACCCTATTCTAATTAGTTGATGTAGCAGTCTCGTCGGCGAGATGGTATCGAAGGCCTTATTAAAATCAAAAAGGAGTAGTATAGTAAGCAATTTTTTTTTTTATTAATACCATAAATATTAATCTTGCCATCGATGCCACCGATGCCACCTCATATATCTTTAGTTAGTTTGAGTAAGGCGGTCTGAGTGCTTATTGTCTAAAGCCGATCTGAAGACGATTAAGGATATTTTTTGAATTTATGTACTCGATAATCTGAGTGTGCAGAATTTTCTCAAGGACCTTGGATAAAAAGCTCAAAAGGGCTATCAGACGAAAGTCCGTGACCGAGGATGGTACGGCTGTCTTCTTTAAAGACACCAAGTGAGCCTTCTTCGAAGTCTCCGGGAAAACGCCACGAGAAAGTGAGATGTTAAATAGTTTGGCGAGATGTATGCCAATTGCCGGAAGAGCCCCGGCTACTAGCCTTTGTGGGATGCCGTCTTCTCCCACCACTTGCGAGGAGAAATGAGAGACTGCGAGAACCACATCCACAGAAGAAACCACCTTAAAACTGAAGCCCTCCTCCGAGGCCAAGGCTACGACGTCGCTCATCTCTTTCTCACATTCGCTATGAGAGATCGACACCCTAGCAAAGTGAGAGTTAAGCTCTTCCGGAGTAAAACCGTGTAGTTCTTCTTTTGCAGCAAGCAATAGTCCGAGCGAGCGCAGCTCCTTCCAGATATCTTTTTTATCATTAAGTGCCTCAAAAATCCTGTTTTGCAGAAAGTACTTGCAGGCATGTTCTGCTCTTTTCTCAGCTTCTGAAACCAGTTGTAAATATTCGAGCCAAAGTTTATTATCCCCCGTCCTCTTGTACCGTCTTTGTATAGCGTCACGTTTGTTGTAGAGCGCGAGATCAGCATCCATCCATGGAGGCTTAGTATTATTCTTAGGCGTGAAGCTTTTTAGGGGTGCTAATGTATCTATAGCCTCCATGAGGTTGGAGCTCACACATATTAGTCCCTTGTTAATGTCGTCGTCTAAGCAATCGAGTGGCGACCAATCGCAGTTTTGAAGTGTGGAAAGTAACTGTATTTTATCTATGGATTTGTAGTCTCTGTATGTGAATGAAGATGGCTTAGGCGTTGTAATGGTATGTATTTTTATTGTAACATCAATAATATTATGGCGACTAGGGAAGGTCGCCATTCGATTGCAAGCACCCAACACCTCGTCATTATCATCGACGAGTATAATGTCAATCCAAGTGTGAGATTCATCAGTATGATGAGTCGCGCCATGGTCGATGATTTTAAGTGAATGCTCATTTGATAACGTTCTTAGAGAGAGAGAGAGAGACGGAAGCGTACGCCGCAAGCTCGCCGTTTGTGTCAAGCCGCCGTTAGCGCCGATCCGCTGCGCTCTTGCGCCTGCTGAACGTAAGGGGGGCGCGCGCCTCCTGAATCAGTTGACCTCAGCGCACCGCGCCGGCCGGACCTGCTCGGTTGAGAATAATCTCCTGAGGAAGCCAGCCTGCGGTGTACGGTAACTGCCGCACTTGCCCCGTGGTGGTTAACTCGGGTACTGTCGCGCCGAATAGACTTTCTGCTGGGTTTAGCTCCCAAGGAAGTCTTATTAGGAAGGCAGTATTCCTTCATTGACCAGGAGCAGTCGAACGTAGACCCTGAAAGGAGAGCTGCTTAAGGACGCCGTTCTCTAACGAGAGCCGCAAACGTCTAAGCCGCAATAATCTTCTCGTATCCGACAATCTGAACCACTCCGGGAGTTATTAATTTGATTCTCATGGAAGTTCAGTTGTAGCATACACAGGGACAGACTTCTCGAGAGGGCACACACGCGCCTCACCTATTATTCCCTGCACGTGTTTCTCTATATGCGTATTCCTCTCGCGCATCCTACTCGCGCACACCGTTCACAGAGCGCTCGGAGCAGCTCTCGCGTTACCGATAAATACGGGAGGCGCGGGCTTTCGAAGGCAGTCGGCATCGGCGCACCGCTCCGATCGGACCTCGTCGGTTGAGAGTATTCTCCTGAAATAGCCCGTCGGCGGTGCCCGGTAAACGCCGCACTCGTCGTCGTGGTTAACCCGGGTACTATCGCGCCGAATAGGCTCTCTGACAGGCATAGCTCTTAAGGAAGTCATATTAAGAAGGCAGTACCTTCCGCTTACCACGGATATTGACGAACGCATAAAATCGACTTTATTCCCTTGTGGCATAATGTTCTATTATTCCCGGCTCAACCGGAATGGCCACTTTATTGATCTTAAAAGTTTGACAAAAGTATCATATGATTCTCGGAAATCTACTTTATCCCGCAAATTTTTTTTCCGCAAATGCATTTTCTTTCAATTATTTTTTTCTATATTAATATATATTCTTCATAAATTCTAGTTCTTACCGGACGTCCCTCTTTCTAAGTTAATAAAGTGCCCTGTTAATAAATGTCCCTGCACAGTTAAGTCGGAAATAAAGTTCTATATGCAATACAGAAATAATGTACTATTTTGTCATTACATTTCTGTATATTTATAGTTGGATTTCACGTGCTGATATCTAGAGCACAGTTCTCAGTTAGACTTTAAGCCGCTGTTACCCAAATAAATATTATGCGCTCATTCTCGTATTACAACTTGATGGATCGAGAAAATATTTGTGTCAAGATCAGTATTCAAGGTCAAACTATAAAATTTATAAGACATTTGCGTTAGAAAGTGAAGTAAAGTTGTCTAATATTTCATCTTAATACTTTCTAGTTTTCAAAAAGTTCAAATATCACTTTTATATATTCTAACGACAATGTATAATTTATTTTAATACAAACAATGACTATTGGAAAATGTCTTTATGCATACTATTCTGTATAAAAAATATATTTCATTACATTTGTATTGTTGTATTATTTAAAAGAAAGTAAGCATGTACTTTATATTGTATAACAAATAAATGTAAATATAATTATTGCATTTTTCTAAATATAATAGAACTGAATATGGAATGCATAAAATAAAAATTATTAGTAAAATAAACTTTCGTATCTATACCCATTGTTTAAATTGCATTCTATTAAAATATATTTTACTTCTACGTAATTATTATTTCTGATTGTGTTACACTTTACTAGTTTTCCCATCCCAGTATAGTACTATAGTTAAGAAATTATCAATATATGCATTGTCTATTTACAGGCTTTTGCTGGAATAAGACTTAATTTTAAAAAAATCTATAGAATGATGGGAACTTAAAAATGTGACCTTAATAAAGTGAAAACCGCAGCCAATTCTATGAAATTCTTTGTTCTAACAAATTAATTTTATATTGCTATATCTTTCCGAAATATAACCGTTTAAACTAAAAAATATGTTTTACAAAATTTGCGGTTGTAAAATATAGGTAATTTTATGATTTTTTTTAATGTCCTTACACTATTGTTAATAATATTTCTAATATGCCAAAAAAAACGAAAATTTAAAACTCAAAAATCGAAAAATCGAAAAATTTTTATAAAACAAAAACAAGTCAATGAATCTTGTAATTGATTTTGTATTTTAAATCTTCATTTAAAAACGATAAAACGGATCCCTGTTTGATAAAAGAATGACCGCGCTGTTCGCAAGATATAAGCAATCAAAAAAAATTTCAAAAAATACATAACCTCAATATCTCAGAAAATACAAGATCTCTTGGTCTCAAAAAATATACAGGTCATGAGATAGTTAAAATCAACCTGTTGTAAAGTTTCAGATAAAATGCTGCCCATTTACTTAAGATATCGTCGGAGAATAAAAATCGAATTTTATTAAAAAAATTATTTTTTTTCTCAACGAAAGAAAAAGGACAAGAATCAAAAATTTTACTGAACATTTTTCTCCATATTTCTAAATCATCTCAAATTTTTTAAATAATTTTTCGTCATATATTTCCGAGATATAACCGTTTAAACAAAAAATGACGTATTCTTGTATAACCTTATACAAACTTTCAAGGTGGAAAAATTAGGTAATTTTATTCTCTTTCAAGTATCTTTTCGCTTGATCGATGATATTATTTCTAATTTACCAAAAATACCGTAAAACTAAAACCCACAAATCAAATATCGCTATAAGACCAAAAAAAATCGAAAAATAAAAAAAACATCGACAAATAAAAAAAACATCGTAAAATAAAAAAAATATCGAAAACAAAAAAATATACTTTGGGCCCAGAAACATTAATGTGCACGCACGCACACACACACACACACACACACACACACACAGACGCACGCACACACACATACACATACATCCATACAGACATTTGCTAGAAATAGTGTATTTTGATTTCTTAAGTCTCAAAACATGTTTCTAACATGTTTTTAGCAAATCTTTTTTTATTATCGCAAAGCTTCCTCTTTGAGGAAGCAAAATATTATGTATCATATTTTTATTTATTTTTCATAAGCTGCCGGAGTTATAATCAATACAAAATTATGCTAAAGAAAATTGTTAAATCAACTAAAAAATGGTCAAGTAAAGAAATTAATTAATTATATAACGTATAATTATTTTTAACATTTTATAATAAATTATTCAGAAATGTATACTATGCATTTTATATTGCAGTGTGAAATATTGTAATTTCCGCTTTTTACCATCAGTTTGTGATTATTTTAAAATTGTGTACAATGTCATCAATTATAGAAAATAATTATAAACGTACAGGCTTGCCGACCGATAGTTCGTTGGTGAACTATTATAAGCTTACATATTACTAAATTTTTGTCTGAAAAATTAGTACAGTAAAACTAAGAAAATGCTTTCGTAATCTTTTGAAAATATACTAATCTTTAATTCATATGCCAACCAGTTTAATTCATCCCGCGTGGAAAATAATTTAAATATTTTCCTTAAACTACCCGTGCTACCGGGTCGTGGACCCCGAGGTGCTACCGGGCCGTGGACACGGAGACACTACCTGGTCGCGAGCCCGCACCGCATGTCTGGACCTGCACGTGCGAGCCCGTAGCGTCACCCGGCCACGGACCCGGAGGCGCCACCTAACCGCGGACCCGGAAGCGCTATACGGCCGCGAACCCACACCGCATGTCTAGACCTGCACGAGCTCCCAGCGCCACCTCGTGGCCAAGCAGAAAACGTCAGTGCACCTTTTCCGCAAGAGGTTTTTTCTGTAGATATATATATATATATATATATATATATATATATATATATATATATATATATATATATATATATATATATATATATATCTTTGAGGAAGCTTTGCGATAGTAAAAAAAAGATTTGCTAAAAGCATGTTAGAAACATGTTTTGAGACTTAAGAAATCAAAATACACTATTTCTAGCAAATGTCTGTATGGATGTATGTGTATGTGTGTGTGCGTGCGTCTGTGTGTGTGTGTGTGTGTATGTGTGTATATATATATATACCGGATCGCCAGCGTGAAAGTCTGAGCCCTAATCCACTAAGCCACTAGGGCTCTGTCTTTCTCTATGCGTGAACATGGGTATATGTACACGCGTTTGTATGTGTGAGAGTGTGATGTTACATAAGAGGAATCCTAACCTTAAAACTTGTTTTTTTCGATTGTCAAGAAACTCGACGGTAACCAAACAATCTACATTACTGACCTTTGGTATTATCAATTAACGAAGAGCGATAAATTCAAATTTTTCAAATTCTAATCATTTGTTAATAGAGAATAAATTCAAATTGTTGACACCTACAGAGGGCGCTGCAAAATGGCGGTAAATTAAAAAAAATTCACATTGAAGCCAAAAATTGATATTTGGACTTATTGACTGATAACAGCAGTTATCCGATGAAAATATGAGAAGATAGTGGAAAGACTTTTAAATCAACAAGTACATCAGTATGTGTACCCTGCATCACGTAATTCATTGACGATAAAGTTAATCTCGTTATTATGAATTCCACATGGATTTTTAGCCATAATTACTCGGAGTCGATCGACTAACTCAATAGGATCTTGCCAATCATCAAATCCGTATTTTCGATCTCTCTTCTTTCTCCAATTCTCGTATGAATCATCGATATATGATTGTCCTTGGAATCCAGAACCAAAATTTGATTGTAATATTCATGAATTAGTAGCAATCATAGTATTACTGTTATAAGTGGATAGAATAGATTCATGTACAGTGGCTCGTGGAGAATCGCTAGTCCGAGATTCTTCATACTCCTCGCTATCCAGAGATTTGTTGTCCTCTACACTAGTCTTATCGGAAGTCTTACAATTGTAAACTTTAGCTTTTGAAGTCTTAGGAGTTATTATCGACTTGGTTGATATTGAATCCAACATCTTATGATTGGATCCATAATTCTGATCTCTAATCTAATTTTCATATAGTTCTTTCTTATTATGGCGACGTTAATTAAAAAAAAAAAAAATGTGATAGCGTGCGTGACTGAATTAAATAATGAGTTTTTAATCGAGTGCGTGAGTAAGTGGGTTTGCCAGTTAGCACGTGAGCGTGTGAGTGACTTCGTGCGTAAATGAGTGCATCAGAGCATTAATTAGTGATTGAATGAGCAAGTGAGTACGTGAATAAACGACAGAGCATTTGAAGGAGAAAGTGAGTAAGGGTGTAAAAAAGTGTGAGTGAGTAAGTGAGTGAAAAAGTGAGAGTGAATAATTAAGTGAAAAAGTGCGGGTGAGTATGTGATTGATTACGAAAATGAGAGTGAAACATAAAATTAGAGAAAGTAACAGTATGGAAAAGAAGTACGTTAAATATTTTGTTTTTATATGCACACATTAACCGTGCTACCAAGCACCCCAATATACATGCATTCTACTATCCACGCACTCCACTATCCGCGCTCTCAACTATTCGCGAACATCTATTAAACAAAATATTACGTGTTTTCTTAGATGAAAAGTGAGAGGAAAATTTCTGTAATTAAGTAACCTTAAAAATAGAAAACCCACAGATTTCTGATTTAATATGTTGTAACTTTTATAGATTTTGGGTATACTATATATAAATGTCGTTTTAAATAGATTAACGGATAATATGTTCTTTTAAAAAAATACTTTAGATGAAAAATCCAATAAGGAAATGCGTTAAATTGCCTAGCGATCTTTCACCTCATCCTTCACTCACAAATTCCTTGATTTACATATTATGTCATGAATCCATCATTTAATTATTTTTGGATAAGATTATCGTTTAATACTTAGGTTAAAACTGTAGAATAACCTTAACAATCATTTTCTGTATGCTATAAAAAACGAACGTAATTGTGGCGCGTGTAGCGCGCTTGTGATCTATAGTGTCATATAAAAAGGTCGTAACTAACATTAGTTATATAAAAACTTGATTTTATAGGTTTTTTGTGCTTTTAATTGTATAGACAATAAAAGCTTATGAAGTAATCAACTGATTTCGATAAAATATATTATTTTGCTAGAAAACGGCAAGCTTTCAAACTTTGCATTAGACCGAATGTGACATTTTGAAGTTACCGACCTTTTTGCTTATGGGGGTAAAAGGGTGTCTAAATATGAAACTTTGAAAAAATATTAATGAGTGTATATTTTCTCTAAAAACCGCTTAAAAGTTCAATTTTTTGCCTTATTAATATATGTACAAATATATGAACGAAGTTGTAGAATCATCAAATGAATAAAATGAACCGATCTAACATATTGCTACCCATTCTCTTCATCCGTGACTCCGAAATTGACACTCTTTTGCAATTACCGTAGGATATTTTTTCAAATTTTCAATCTCTTAATCTAAAATATTTTTTTTACATTCTTTAGATATGTAAGCATGGCTATGATCTAAAAAACCTAAAATTTGTTACGTTTGATGAAAATGAATTCTTTTTTAATTTTTTTTCTATGAAAATTAATATAAATAATGATTTTACAACTTAAAATAATTTATATTTTTGGGTTAAACTCAAAAAACTTTAGGTTTTTTTTTTAAATCACAACAATAAAAACATATACAAAAGATTGAAAATTTGTAAAAATGTCCTATGGTAACTGTGGAAGTGTCAATTTTGGGAGTCACTGATGAATACAGTGGGTAACAATGAGTTAGGTTGGGTAATTTTTTTCTTTTGATGATTCTTCAATTATCTTGTTATATATATAGTATAGTCAAGCATAAAATTGAACATTTATATTGTGTATAGAAAATATATAAACTCATAACATTTTTTAAAATTTTCATATTTAGACACCCTTTTACCGCCTTAAAGAAACTTAGTTCCTCACACAATTCTGGTGACATGATAAACGAAAATTTCTTTTCCGACGTTTCTTCGACTCTTCTTGACATATATCACAAAATTCGGATTTTTAACTTTAAGTACATATCAATTAATATTTAAAACAAAAACGTTTTCACATATTCTCATTCTGTTTACGTAACATTTATATTTAATTAAACTTATAATGTCTGATACGGAAAAAAACACCCAATTTTTCGGCGGCAATGCCTAATTCTGAGTGTAACACAGCATATATACATATTATGCGTACACATCAGATTTATAAACTATTACTGAAATACGTAATATAAATATATAATAAATATGTACTTTCTTCAATTAAACTGTATTATGAGGTACAAATGCGACGAAGAATTTTGGTCGTTAATAGCGCTACAGATTTTGAACCACCATCGTGGTGTAGTGAATGGTGACAGCAACTATGGATCAAGGAAGTTAAGCAGCGTTGGCAACGGTTAGTACTTGGATGGGTGAAAGCTTAGACAAAATTGCAAGAGAAGGCTTATTACTTTGTTTCTTTTCTTTAATTCCAAATATTAATAATAATACTCCTAGTAATTTATTAAAACATTAAAATTATTTTTTATATTGTTTAAAAAACAATTAACTGTTTACTTTTCGGTACACGCAGCGTACACCCAAACTTTGGTGTACACTTAAATTGAGTGTTCTTTGGGCGTACGAAATCACACTTTATTTTAGGTGTTGATTTCGGTGTTCTTCAAGGTGTCATTGTGGAGGTTATTTTCAGTGTTTCTTTCGTAAGGAGTTGTTTATTGAAAAATAAATTATTTTTTACCATAGGACAAAAATGAATTTCTGATATTTTATAATAAAAGCATTATTATCTTTTACTTTATATGTCTTTAATGTTCAAATTACTCCATGCGTCAAAGATGTTGATGAATTCATCTGAAGCTTGGAGAATTCATTCTTAACGGTATTTTGATAACAAATGTGGAACGTCATTTTCATTTTTATTTAAATAATATGATTTAAGGAAGCTTATTAATTAAAAAACAGGGTTATTTAACCAGTTTTTAGCAGCTTTTAAAAATGTTTTTCATTTACATGTATAATATTATAAAAAAATGGGTTAAAATAATGTGGTCCCAAATTTCTAATTATTATAGCTTTATAAACACATCAGAAATTTTTTTAAATTAGTTCGAGGAAGTTTCGGTGGTAGTCAATAAATCGAACAATTTCTAGTTACTACAGCTATACTATTAATATTTACTATGACAATTTTTCTCCTGTATAGATACGGTATAGTTATGGCAGCAATATAAGCCGTAAAGTCTGCTTATGTTTTAGTATGTCGAAATTCTAACCTGAAATTGTAAGCTTAAAAGCACTAATCAAAAGCAATGATAAGAGTGATTCCAATACAAGAAATTCAGCTATACATACTTAAACCGTACCGAATGTATTTATTCGTTGCTTAATTCTCATAAAATGTTTGTTTATCAATAAATTTTTGACTCATTTAAATCGTGTAAGCCAATTCCACTGCTGGATCGGATATTGTCCTAACAGCAATATAATAATAGGTACGACAGCTAAATAAAATTTGACTTGAAATATTTATAGCTCCAGCAGCAACTCCGCGTCTAATATTGGTATGTTGACCAAACAGTTTTTTTAGTGAAGATTAAACATTTAGCACTTGTTTTAGAACTTAATTTTTGCTATGAAACAAACCTGAGTAGTATGTAATTTCAAAGTGGTCCAAAGTCACCCGCTCTACGTTCCTCAAATAAATTAAATGCATTATTTAATTATTTAGTAAAAATATGGTTTTTCTAAAATATATTTCTTTTGTATGCGTAATATTTTCATGTACGTAGCCGAGTATTTCATGTGTATACATATTCATTTATGACAGTATAAAAAACTTGCTGACAAGATTGTAAAATAACCGGTTCATGATCACACTTACACCTATACATAAAAACTCAAATGATTCCGTATAAGTACAAGTAACTTGCAATAATAATAGGTAACCTCATCTTCACGTCGACAGTAACAATTATGTTGATATGAATTTTCTAATAAAAATATGGTTTTAAAAAAAATCGATTAGCGGTTGTGTTAAATAATATCATCAAATTACTATTAAGATTATTGTTTACGAGGTATTACGCGCGTAAATCACTACACTAGCTATGTACGGCCACTAATACTTAGAACTAAAATGGATTCTAATAAAATGCTAATAGATTGTTAAATCTTCGCTTTCTCAAAATTTAACAGTTCCTATTTATCAATTTTATCATACATGATACAGGGTGGTCCAAAATTTTCAAAGTTTCGATTTTTCTTCTTATAACCTTTTCAAAAGTTGACAAATGTGAAGAAAATAACTCTCCAGCAAGGCAGGCGTGGATTTTCAGATTTAAAGGTTCATACCTCGATTTCAACGATTTTTAGTGCATTTATGCACTTTTTTAAATAGATTTGGTAAAAAAGTGATTAAAACTTTATAAATCAAGGCAAAAAAGAATTAGTAACTTAGCATATCACTAAAATTTTTTTTTCTATGTGAAGAGTCATATGCGTCAAATTTTAACAAAAAATGAGCTATCTTTGAAAATTTTCCAAGACACTAATTTTCAATGATTTTTCAAAACACAACATTTTTTTGAATCTTAGTTCTGAATAGAATCTACATAAAAATTGGCAAACGTAAATATATCTAAATATTGAAACTGTTCCAGTCTCAATATTGTGCAATCTTTCTAGCATCTTAAATGGTTTATGTCATAATTTTATGTAATTTACTTCCGGTAGTTTACGTCATCGATAATTGTACATAATTTTAGTTAAAAGCTGATAACATGACTTTTGATTTGAATGGTCGCAGCATTTTTTAAGTTCATTGCATTAAAAGTTATGCCCGTTTTAATACTATGAAAATTCTCAGGTGGTAAATTGGGGATCACGTTGTAGGACCGTATTTTGCATTGTCCCAATTTATTACCTAAGATTTTTCATAATATTAAATCGGGCATAATTTTGAATCCAAACAACTTAAAAAATGCTGCGACCACTCAAATTATGGGTCATGTTATCAGCTTTTAACTAAAATTATGTACAAGTATCCATGATGTAAACTACCCGAAGTAAATTACATCAAACTATGACATAAACTATTTAAGATAGTGTAGAAATTGCACAATATTGAGACTAGAACCGTTTCTATGTTTAGATTTATTTACGTTTGCCAATATTTAAGTAGATTCTATTCGAAACAAAAATTCAAAAAAACGCAAACAATTAAAAAAGTAGAAAAAACTAAAAAAAATTTAAAATAGTTAAAAAAAATTGAAGGAATTAATAAATTTTGAAACAACTAAAAAAAAATTACTAAAAATTGAAAATGTTGAAATAATTTACAAAATCTAAAAAAAAAACATAGTTTTGAAAAAATATATTTTTTTTAGAAAAATTATGTTTTTAATAAATACACTCCATTGTACACTAAAAGATTTTGTAAAGAAAAACAATGCCAGTTAGACTACTACAACAGCGTTTACTTTAAAAAAAGAACAATCAATCGCAGACCATTTTATTGCGCTGTCAAATTACGAGTTTCCTTCAATAAACAGTTTTAAACTTCGCTGCTTTCTGAAAAGCTATTCAGATAGAAGAAATCATTACGTATTAACTTGCTTAAAAAATAATCTGCCTAATGTTACACTTAAAATACAAAAAAGAAATTAAAATAAAAAATTAAAGTAAGAATCAATTAATCCTTTCGGGGGCAGTGGTACGTATACGTACCACCTTTTTGCTTTCAGTTTTTTCTGTATTTCGGACGTATTTTTCAGTGCTCCTATGCGTGTGAGTACTTTTTGGACTCTTGAGATGATAAGTTATAAGTTTTGTATAGAAAAGTATGCAAATTTAATTATTTATAAATAGTTATAAACAATTGAATCACAAAAAACTCGTTTTTCTTCGTAAAAAATCGTTTATTCTTGAACGAAAAACTCTAGAGCTCTGAAATTTATTTTATCTATAGTCCGTGTCCAGCTCTATAATATATATTATTTTCAAATTTTTTCGCACGCCAGTTTTTTTGATAAAATTTTTGAAAATTACAAATATGACCAAATATAGTCACCATTTTGAATCCGCCATTTTGAATTTTAAAAATTTAACGTCAGAATCGTAATCTGCGACCCCAAAAACCCCTATATACAAAGTTTATAAATATTTAAATAAATTTATAGCATTTGTTAGTCAATTATTTTGTACTTAGTTTTTAATTTAGACCCCACAACAGAAAAATGAATACAGAAATACACGAGTGGTCCAAGATACCCCGGTGTGTGGAATGTCTTGGACCACCATATTTTTTGAGTTCTATATAAACAAAAAAAAAGAAAAAAAAGTCAAAATGAGAATGAATAGAGTATGTTCATATGCAAGTAAAGACGCTGAAGAGAATTTTTAAATTTGGCCTTTACAGTATGATATAGTGCTCCAAAGTCAAAATGTGGTTCAAGACACTCCGCTCTACGGTATATCGATTGGTGAGTGGGAGTATGTGTGAGTGGATAGGTGCGCGTAGGTGGATGGATACAGGTGGCTATCTGTATACTTGTGTAAGCAAACATATAGACGAATAAGTTTATGAGAGGGCGGAAGGGTGTGAGCAGATGGATGAGTGTGTAGGTAGATGAGCTATTGGGTAAATGGATGGGTACGTAG
Organism: Gastracanthus pulcherrimus; assembly: GCA_949152435.1. NCBI lineage: Eukaryota > Metazoa > Arthropoda > Insecta > Hymenoptera > Pteromalidae > Gastracanthus > Gastracanthus pulcherrimus. The sequence continues at coordinate 129,170,848 of OX424574.1, forward strand.
GTGAATGGGTAGATGTATGAGTGAATAATTTGATGTATGGGTGGATGAATGTAGGAATGGAATTATATGCGTAAATCAACGGATGTGTGGGTAGAGGGTTAAAAGTGTGTAGGTATAGTTTAATGGATACGTGGGTGGATACATGGTTGCGTGCGTGGAGCGAGAATTGTGTGGGTGGAGAGTTTGAAGTGTAAAGGTGGATGGATGGATGTATTGGGTTGATGGATATATGTAGGGGTGGGGTAATTGAAGTATAAAGATGGATGAGTGGATGCGTGTGTAGATAGACGGTTGCGTAGATGGAACGTTTGAAGTGTAAACGGTGCACGAATGAATACGTGGGTAGATGGATGGATGCATGGGTTGAGGGTTTGAAGTGTAAAGGTGCATAAATGGATGCGTGGGTGGATTGACGGTTGCGTGGGTGGAGAGTTTGAACTGTAGATCGATGAATGCGTGGGTGGATGGATATATGCAGGGGTGGAGGAATTGAAGTGTATATTTAGATGGATGGATGTGTGGGTTATAAATAAAAACTTTTTTATTAATAAAGTAATATTTTTCCAAAGAAATTTTCTTATAACTTATATCTTATTTGTTATTACTTAACTCATATATTCTTTCTTATACCCTTTTTTCATAATTTTACAATTTTATTTTTCCTCTTAAAATTGAAACAATAAATTATATGCGCTTTAAAATATAATTATGATATTGAAAAATATCCTAATATCAACGAATGGAAACGGGATATTAATAATTGGGATACTAACTCTATAGATTTTAAATCATAAGATTCATTACTTCTAGAAAAAAAGATAAAATGTAAAAAATGTATTTATCTTACGTCGATAACTTATATATTCTATTAATGATACCTGTCGGTCATATCATGCTAAAATAAGGCATATTTTATGATTTTTTCATAAATCAAAAATACAATGTAAATTAATAAAAGACTAAAGTGATAAAAGATTAAAGATTAAAGTGTATTTGCGCTTTATTGTAGTACTATTAAAGAGTAAAAATTTTTTACTTAATTATTTGCGTATTATATGATTTTATGTATATACCCCATTTATGAAACAATAATATAAATAAAATATATAACAAAATACGATATGAATATCATAAAATCAAAAAATTATATTTAAACGTTTTATGCAAAAATACATCTATTTCAAAAAAACTTTAATTAGCAATTTTTTACGACATGGATTTTCTTACTATAGTGACTAACATAGTCCAACCGCGGCTCAAATTCGTTTGATCCAAGTATACAAAAAAAATAGTTGATTATGCTAAAAAACCATATATAATTTTTAATTCTCGATGCCATTAACTCCGGGCAAGTCTTCGATATAATTTTCTAATTAACTAATGGATCTTATGGGCTACACAAAGAACTTAATCAAGATAGACTTATAAAACTTTTTTGGAAATTTTCAGTCGAATTATTGCAAATTTACTTCAGTTATCACCCTGGCAGAAACATTGTCGGATTTCTAGCCAGAACTCGTTTATTTTCTACAAGGGCGTGGGCCATAGAAAATAGATTTCTTTTTCTTGGAAACAAAAGGTCATTTACTGGCCTAAGCTGTGAATCCACTGGAATAGTGTGTGACCCGCTGTATACACGAACAAGTAGATGAGGTTCGAACTCGGCAAGACATGTCTTGCCGGCAGCCGTCTGCAGTATAATATATATCTACGTATGTATTCGATATATTGTTCGCGTTGTGTTACAAACTTTAATTGCGCTTTATATTGAATTTATATACAGAGGATACATTCTTTTCCAAATTTACTATGAGCATAGTGATAGTGATAGTGATATCTCCCGGGGGTAATCTGGCGACCCCTGCTCGGGAACGTGCCAGTCTATATTTCTCAACTCTCTAGTTTGTGAGCATCGAAGAAATTTTATTGCGGATAAATATTGCAAATTTCAGCGCAAAATAATCAAGAGAGAAAAAATATAACGACCCAGAGCGGATTTAGACCGCCGTCCTCCTGCTTACTGGGCAGTAACGCTATAAAAAAATTTACATTATACAAAGTTGTAATGAATAACCAACTGCGTTACTGGGCTGACGGATGATATTCACATCGTCCCACATCGTCATATACATTTCGTCATATAAATAATTGAGAAAGATATAGATGACACTTTAGGACAATGTAAACCTTCGTCAGCCCACTGGCGCAGTTGGTAGCGTTACTACCCGGTAAGCAGAAGGACGACGGTTCAAATCCGTCATGTGACGTTATTTTTTCTCTCTCAATTATTTTTCTTTAAAATTTGCAATAGTTATTCGCAATAAAATTTCTTCGATGCTCTCAAGTTAGAGAGTAGAGAAATATCAGTAAAAAATTAATATCTTATGCATATATACACTCGAAAATGTCGATAATAGAGTTATATACCTCTACACTTTATTAAAAATATTAGCTTAAGCGATAAACCCAAATGCAATCTGTAAAAAGTGTTTCGAAAATACTCTATTAAAAACATTATTAAAAAAGAGAGAACTTATTATTGAATTTGTAAAATTTCTGTTAAAAAAGCAAAAAGTAATGCAGTCTTGTTAACATTACAAAATCCCTCCGGATCATCGTAAAATCGCCGACTCATACAGAGATTCATCATAAGACGCAATCACTTCGATCAATTATCGATCACTTTAAAATTCCGATTGCATCGATTACTCTTATAGTAGCCGGCAAAGAAAAAACACGAGCACCGTCGCTGTCAGCAAGAGCCCCGAGCGTTCCGCGTCAGCAGCAGCGTGCAACACCCGCCTGTAATCGCTACATCGGCAGAGCGTCATCGTCGAGGTATCGCGACCAAACTCATGCACGCCAGTGACGACCTCCGATCTCGTCTCGCGAATATAATCTCGGAGGCGGTGAACATATATTATACACTCGGATTCCGGATCTCGGGGCTCCGGGTTCCGCGAGCTAAGGCCCAGCTGTGCTGCTGTTGCTGCTGCTGCTCGGCGAGACCGAAACACACACTCACACAAATAGGCCGCCGACGCAGTAGCGGCGCGACGACTTTCACCGCGGGCGCGGAGCTGTATACCTACACACACGCCGCTGCACACAGGTTCACCAGGTATAAGCCGCTGCTCCATCCTCCTCGCGCGAGATCGGCGCACAATGCGCCTGCGATATCCCTCTCTCTCTCTCTGTCTCTCCCTCTCTCTCTCTCTCTCCCTCTCTCTCTCTCTCTCTCTCTCTCTCTCTCTCTCTCTCTCTCTCTTTGAGAGCCTCTCTGTCTGGCTTTCTATACCACAAGCTCCGTACGCGAGCGTACACCTCCGTGTGTGTAGAGTGCTGCGCGCTCGTGGAACGAGCGAACTGCTGCGCTCTGCGCGAAGGTGGAGGGGAACAAGCGTGAGTGTCGGCTGCGCGCCCCGTCGTTCGCCAGAGACAGACACGAGCGCGCAAGTACGAGGCGCGCACCGAGAGTCGTATAATAGTAGTCGCGCGCGACTCCAATAGAGCCGGACGCGTCGATCGCTCCTGTAAACCCACATAACGGCCGCCTTCGTTCTCCGCGCGGCTCCGATCGGTTGAAGTGAATCAACGGGCGCGACAACTTTTTGCTTTTTGTTTTTTATCAACAGTGAGTTTGGTGGCATATCTCGGCAGCGCGATGAGGATAATAAAGCGGTGAGGAAGTAAAAGAAGAAGCAGAAGTGAGAAAGAGGTGGAGAGCTGAGAGGTGTTTAGTGTGAGATGTGCGGGCGGAATCCGGGAGCGCGAGACGTGACCGTCGCTGACAATGGCAGGAGAGGCTACCGAGCGCCGCCGGCAGGCGCACAGCAAACACAGCAGATGCAGCAGATGCAGCAGCAGGACTCTTCTTCTCCTCTGCGCGCTCTCGACGATGTCGACTTTCGCGCCGACTGGTGAGTGCATCAGCCGATCTTTTGCCCGTGGCCCGCAGCCTGATGCGCGACCCGCACCGATATTGCCGGCGAGGCGCCCGTTGCGCGCTTATAACCGGACACCTTGTTTTGCTTACGCGACGTGTCCTCCTTTTTACCAAGTATTTTTTCTTTACTTTCTTCGCTCTTGTACAGGCGCGCGCGCTAGCCCGACCTGGCTTTCTTATGACTTTCGACGTAGAGATCGAATTGCCGGAGAACAAATTGACGCGAAGGAGTTTGGAATTCCATTCCTTGGATTTCTGCGTACACCTTTCGGCTCTTGTGAACGCTTGATCGTGGATATGATTGTTCGAAGAATGGGCTGTTATGGGATACGGAGATGTTGCAGGGAAACTATGGGAATTCTTAGGTTATCTCAATAATATTATACTTTCAGAACTGAAATATCGTTTTTGTTGCGAAAACGGGTTTCTTATACTAAGTCAGCATCAATGATCTTTTCTTATTATTTTATTTCAAAACAATTAGTTGCGTAGCGATCAGCTGTTTCGAGCTTGTGCACTCGAATGCATTTTTCAGTTTTGCAAACGTTTATAAATATTTTGGAATTCTCTGATGCGAATAAGGCTCAAAAGTAAACAAACAACAAACTTAAGGTAGATTTATCCCCGAAAATCAAAATCTTCAGAATCTTCCGAAACTTTGATAGAAATCAATTTTACCATAATATGTGCCATATAGATTTAAATACTCATCTAAAGTTCACTTGTTTCGAGTGTTTTTCAAAACAGTATGACAACTTCGAAGGAAAAACCGTGAATATTAGTTCATTTCAGCTCTAGTAATTGAGCGAGTCTCGAGAAATATCTGAAAACTTCGGAAAAATTAGATAAAAACTTGTTAAAGCATATAATTATTTTCATCTACAGAAGCTGATCAGTAATGAAATTAAGTAATGAAATAATATTAATCCAAAGATCGTAGCTCTCATTTTTTATTAGAACTATATTGTAAGTCAAAAGTGGATGTTATTTTTTATATTGCACTTTTCTATTTATTTTGTTAAAATAACATAAAAATACATCTTTATCCTATTCATATTTTTCATATAATAAAGAAATTCATGAATATTGAAATTTATATTTTTAGTTTTGCTTTGACTTACATAGTTAAATTCATTTATTATCACTTTCCGAGATTATGAAAATTAAGAAAACGTTGTTGGCAATATAAAATGCTATTCTAGTGTACATTAATTGTCATGTATATGTTGTCCCCAATGAAATATTGTAAAAAACTCCTTGAAATTTACATATTTAACATATTTATAGATAAAGAAATTTGAATATAAGTACCTAGTCAAGTACTAAATTATTATTGAAGAGATAAAGAATTATTAATATTTATAAAAACTAAAAATAGGTACCCCTATAGGACTAGTTTTTTTTAACCATTTACAGTATTACGCTGGAGTGACGACATGTATTGATGTTTTGGTTTCGCATGGAGTTCAGATATTTGAACCGCAATGTGGTTATCTTTAAATTTTTATTGTAAACATGTATCTCGTGTTCAACTCTATCAAATACAGTCACGATTTTAAATTATTTTCAATTTCTCTTTGTACATATTTTTAAAAAATTTTGAAAAAGTTTTAATTCCTACTTTATGAATATTTTAATGATTTTAAACCTTATTGATCGTATAGTCTGAAATTTCAATGCTGTATAAAATTATAACAAAGTCGAAATTCACATAATAACAATAAGATATGAATTTTTCAGAAAATAGATAAAAATATAAATAATAAAAATGCTTCAAGCAGATATATTACATGCCAATGAATTAGAAATAGATTAAATACTAGTAAACACAATACGTAGTCAGTCAGAATCCGCTAAATCTGTGAGGCTTGAATCCATGGATCATTAAGTTTGCTTGTCTACTACTGTACAACTCCTATTACATTTATTAAACATGATAAAAACCTGAAATAACGGGCAAAATATTGATGGCTACCGAAAATCATTAACTTCAAGAATCATTTGTTCATTTTATTATTTTCTTACATGAATTTAATATGTACATAATAATCTAGAATTGTATTAGAATGTTTTCCTCGTTTACCCAATAACTCACGAATAATGGAAAAGTTATTAGACAACATAGACACCTTTTTATCTTTAGGTACCCATAAAAGTAATGTATTATCCAACAACTCTTAATTCTTGAGTATAAAAAATACATTAACTTAATTCATGTATCAAATTTTATGGACATGTTACATAATTAGAAAAATGGTATAATTTTCTTAAAACGTATGGATTTATGCTACATTTATAGTGTAGTTGGCTATCTTAAAAAAATCAGTGCAGTGAATATACATATTTTAGTCTCTGTAATAATTATAAATATCTACAAAAAACATAAATATTTTAATAATCATACAATCAATTATGAATTCATTTTCGTTTAGAATTTGAAAAAGGTACTGAAAATGTTAGTACATTAAATGATTTATTAAAAATTGAATTCTGTATACATTTTTTGATAATGCGCATAGTTTAAAATATATAAAATCCATTTTTAGTGAAAGCCTTTTTCATCTTCGGCAAGTCCCAATCATATTTCTATCAGCATTATTTCACGTGTACGGTAAACCATAGCTTGCGGTACATTCGGGCCGTTCGTCATGGCGAACCACGCGTTGGAATCTCCGAGGTATCGCAAACTTTATACACCTTAAATACACGATGACGCAGGCTTTGTGTGCTGCGGGATTTTTCGAAGCCCGAGTAGTGATTGATGGTGCTTTTATGTAGGCGAGTTCTCTAGATTCTTTTTTATAACAAGATGTATGTCAATTGATTACTTTTGGGGACGACGTTTATGAGTACGATTGCTTCTATCAGAGTAAATGTCAATGATATGTCTCGTGCTAGCACGCGAACAGTTGATACCTTTCTTCAGCGGTGTCAGAAGAAAGTTTATAAGCTGTATCAACGTGGAAGTGCTTTTTTACGCTTCATTGTATTACATGGGAAGGTGAATAGGTTTAAGTGCTAGAGAGATCGTTTATATTATTTTATTCGATTGAAGCATTTGCTGTTTTTATACAATTCTCGCCTAGTGAAACTGTTACATTTTTTATTTAATATTTTTGAACCCGCTTTAGTAAAGGAATTTAAAGTCGTATAAGCTTAAGTTAAAATAATTATACAATTTTTAAACTTTTTATACAAAATGTCCTAAAAGGACTTAAAAAGAAACGTTATATCAGCAAATAATAGCTTATTCGCCAGAATTGTGATCATGTAATGTTAAATTTTAAGTATCACTAAAAGGTTTAATAATTAGTAATAAACACCAATAAAGGATTTATGAGATTCGGTAATAATAATAATGAATTGAAAAACACTAGGCCAACTCATAATAAATTGAATGTATTTTTTTATGTAATCGAATGTTTTTTTTGTATTTTTAACAAATATTTTTTAAAACTATTGTTTCTCGGAGAATGCGTTAAAAAACAATAAAATTACAAATGTTAGATCAAAACAATTTTAGTAATTCTATGTGTTGAATGTATAAACCGAAAACTAGAAATCGATATATATTTGTTACTATTATACCTATATAAGCATTTCTATAAATTTTTAGAATAAATTAACTAAATAATTACTTAAAAGTTACAAACTTTATAACAATAGAGTACAATTTATAGAGTTATATTAAGTAACAAAAAGAATTAAAGTGTAATCAATATCAATATTTGTTGATTATTTAAGAATGTTGGAATCAATTATAATGTTCAGTTAGTGAACAATATTAATCATTCAGTTTTTTATGAATTTTTTTAAAGCATTGAATTATATGATACATAACATCTGATCAACTTTGTCAGTTATAAATCAATTAACGTGACATCAGGAGAAAAGGTTTTAGAAACCAATAAATTTCAAGATTCGTGCCACATTCTTACATACTCATTCGTCGACTATTCCATAACACGTGTAAAAATGGAAATCGACAGCTAAGAAAGCCGTTTGATAAAGCTTCCAATAATTCACACAACATTAGACAAAGAAGGTAAAAAAAGTCCATGTGCAATGGTAATAAAATTAGCAAGCACCTATACGCAGTATACTCGACTCAACCTATCGCGGCCAATAAAAATCACCGAAGTTGGCGCAGCCCGTCTCGCGAGTCACCGTTAAGTCTCGTCGGAGCATGCGCGAGATTTATGGCAAGCAAGATCTGAAATATAGCGGCATCAGATGCGCCGCCGCGAGTGCGACACGTTCACTCCATGCGCGTGAGGATAAAAAAGGTCTGCGCGCTGCTCTTCTGTATTATCCATCTCTTTCTTCCCGAGAAAGTCGATGCTGCTGTCGTTGTCGACGTCGTTGCCCGTTGCCGTCGTGAACTCGTCGGCATTTCTTCGAGCGCGCGAGTCGTGAGCACGCGAGTCCAAAAGAGCCTGAAAATCGAACACTACGTCAGCACACTCGTGCGTGCCTCTCGCATTACTCGGCGATGAGTCGCTTTATGGGGAGAAAGTCACCTTGAAATTCTGATTTTTCCGACTTTTTTTATCGAGCTATGAAAATGTATGAACACTTTACAATTGCTGACATGTTACATTTGCGAAAGAATAAACATTCATTTTTGCGTATGAGGAAATGGCATGGCTGTAAAAGCTTTTTTTTTAATTCATGTCTTTTTTATTATATTGGAATAAATGGAAAAGTCAATTTTTTACAAAGAGAATTAAAATATTAAAAACAAAAACTAATTTTTAAATCTCTACGTAGAAAATATAAACTACGTAAGTACTGATTAAAAAACAAAAGTGAATGGTTTTATAAATGGTTGATATGTTAGTTATATTCAGAAATAAAAACGACATAAATACTTTCTGGGCTACAGTCAAATTTTAAATAATTCTCCAAGTTATAAACTAAGATAAATCAATAAAAGGCCGAAAAATCTAAATTTGTTCGGTAGTTCATAGTTATTAATAGTAAACCTTTGTATTGGAATTAGCACTTTCTCCCGATCAATCTTAAATAGCGCCGTTTTTTGTGATTTTTGCCGTTGTTTTCTGATTCGTGTCGACGCTTTGTACATTTTAACGCTTTACCGTCATTTTCATGATTCCGTTTTCATTATACATACGATGCATTTTTATTCACATATGCAAATTCAAATATTTTCTTGGACTTTTCAAGATTAAGCTGTCTCTGGTGATTAAACATAGAAAAGCTTGATTTTATTATAATTTTTTGCTGTATTGCATTACATAATCAAATAATGAACTAAACGATTATCGTTATTGAACTTAAGTGGTTTTTTCCAGCAGTATTCTAATTTTTTAAATGTAACATGATGATCTCATTGAATATTTAATAGTTAAAAATCTTATGTTATTATTAGCTTATCTCGCTGCCAATACAAAAAAAAGTTGTATGATTAAAAAGTAATTTATTTTGAATTACTATTTATATTCACATTTATAAAAATATTCAGAATTTGGTTATTACTTAAAAATAATACTAGTAACTATTTAACAGTATTTACTGTAGTATGTTTGTTAATTAAAACACATAGTCTTTAAGTCGTAAAATATAATTAAAAATGTGTGCACGTACGAAGAAAACCATCGTTAATGTTCAAACAGGTATTGGTTTAAACTCTTTAACCCAATTTAATTTATGCTCTCCACATACGGGCATACCTTCACCGGATACGTTAGAGATAAATGTTTACGTTTTTATTTTTCTCGTAGCGCAATTAAAGTTTCATTTCCGTTGATGAGATATTCTGACATGTAATTTCAATCTCATTTGCGGGTCTAATTGTAAAATGCATACCTGTAGATTGACGAATGAAATCTGTGGTTATGTTTTAAAAAAATTATAATTCCATTCATATTGTAGACTACTTAGGATGATTGTCAGTTGACCATCCGCAAAATAGTCTTTTTATGCATAATGAACGGTAGCATTTTCACCGCAAAATTTTATATTGAAATTTAAGTTAAGAATATCAATGATGTATCTAAAAAACCGCTGCCAAGTCATTCGCATTTAACTTCCTCGAATTTAATTAATTATTCCTATATGAAATTATTTGATTTAATATATTTATGTTAACCGGCAGCGATCTTAAATGTGGCAACTATTGTCATATGAAAAACATAAAAAGGCGTGTATTTCCGTACCAACGGATGCCACTTTTGGTTACGGCTGTTTAGCGCTATTGATCATTAATTCGTCTTGGCGAGGGTAGCACTAGCGCCAAAAGCAATGTTAAATTCCCATAAGGTGGTGAAAGTTGTAACTACAATAATGATGGTGCAGTATATAGCGAGGTTAGGAAAAACAACAATTTTATCGCTTTCGAGATATTTAAAGTATTTTGACGATACAGTTATCTTATAAATTCTTTTTCGTAGTTAGGTAAATATTCTACACATCATAATTTGTTAGAAATATCTCAAGAGATTGTACAACGTAATAAAATATTTAACATTGCTTTTGGCGCTAGGGCTACATTCACCAAGGCGAATAACAACATTATTATAAAAATGTATCATATCGATAAAATTGAAAATGCCATGCTTAGTTTCTAAAATATAACTTATTTATAAAAAATATTATTTTCCTATATACAAAATAACGACGAATAATAATTGTTATCATAACAAATTTTTTCTTCGTGCGTAATTTATTAAAATTATTTCAATTTAATTCAATTATGTAAGTAGACGTTAGTAGTAGACGTTAGTAGGTCGATTTACTGAATATTCTTCTTGGTATACCTAATCGTCTGAAATATTTCAAAGATTTTCCATCATAGCAAGTCGATCAAGTTACGTCCCCGTTGATTTACACAAAACATTACGATATATCTGCCTAATTAAAAATTTATTGTTCAATGTTATTGATTGATTTGATCTCAAGTTTCAAATAAAAGACACCATAAAATGTCATGTGTGTCCCGTGTCTCCAACCCCACTTTCTCTAATACTATTCAGAATATTTATTATGAGATGATGCTTTAAGAGATAAGTAGGTAGCAGATCGTTAGTATTTATTCCCAGCTATTAAATAGATCAAGTGTAATGTCTTAATTTGCATACTGTCCCTCAATTTTGGTGTCATGTGTGTTCCGCCGATTCAAATTTATTTTAAATATATTAAAATGCGTAAATTGATTTCAACACAGGTTATATTTGTTAATTTAAGGAATTATTTTCATTTAAGTCGCCACGAAAGCATAGATAGAGAAAATGGAAAAAAAGGTTAGTAGCTCCTTTGCTAATCTTTGTTGCAAACCTAGGGCCCTTTGCGCCCCTGGATGTAATGAACAAAACAATATTTTGCATTTAAAAGATTATTGATTGGCATCTTTTTGTAAGTAATAACGCTTATTCGAAAAAGTTTTGTCGGGTACATTTTCGAATATCAAAATTTTGAGTTATTATGGTTTTGTTCTTGCAGTGCGATTCAAGGTGAGGTACTCGAATGTGGTTCAGCAATTTTAACTAAGCTCCAAAATCTACAGACAATGTTTTTTTCAATCTTCCGCACTGGTCAAATTTACTATAATATAGATGTACCATTAACTGTGGCCACCCAAGGCAATTTTATTCTTCAATAAGTCTTATGAAAGTTATGAACAATCTAAATTGATGACGAAACATGCATAAAAAACTAATCAATTTAACCCGCCAGCACGCGCGGCACACTGCCACGCCTTTGAGACACCACACTTTTTTCAAACGACTTTTTCTCAGCAAAAATTTCTTTTTCATATTGGAACTTCAATGTATTCTTCAGAAATGTTATTTAACTTCAAATTTTTTTTTTTTTTTTTTTTATTATTATTTAACGTCGCCATGTTTGTGCTTCCATGTGGTGCTAATCGACGACGGGGGTCTGCGGTGTGTTTGTTCTTCAAATATAACTAAAAAAATGTTTGAAAAGAATTGAAAAAAATTATTTTTTATTAACAAATTTAAAGAAAAACTATTTACAAAGTCAAAAAAACGTTAAGCAAATGTTTATTATTGATAAACAAGTTACCCCAAACGTTTTCAGTATTTTAGATCTGTTAGAAATCCTAGCTAACATATTTTACCTAAATTTGGCGCCTTAGAGGCGCCCACGCGCGTGTCCGCGTAGGACCGAAAAGCGCGCCTACTCGTTAAAGATCTGAAAATCATCAATTTTCCATGCATATTCGTCATCATTTTTGATTGTTTATAACTTTGCAACAGAATAATATTTTCATATGAAACAGAGATCAAATTAAAGCTCTTTTGGTCCACTATTGTATTTTATTACAATATTTCTCTAGCAAAAAACTTGCTGAGTTATGATTCAAAGTATAGGTACCATTTTTTACTAAAATAACGAGTATTTTGATTACAAATGGTCATAATATTGACTCCAAGGGCCTATAAGACGAACCAACGGGTGCTAGGCATTATTTTTAAGTACCGAAAACCACTTTGAAGCCTTATCGAAAACCGCTTACCGCAGGTTGTGAACTCTCCTTGTAAATAACCAGTTACTGGTTTACCTTGCTATTCAAAAATATACCCTAGACATTTCATTAGCCTAGGATTGTTAGGTTCAAAGATATTACTATTTGTACATACTACTTTTTTATTAATGCTTTTTTGTTAAAAATTCAATCAAGGTGTTGAAATATGGATCACTTAACTTGAAGCGCGAAAGCGTCCCCATGATTAATTTTGTTAATCTAGCGGTTTAAAATTAAAATTTTTATTAAATTATATAATTTTTCACCACATTTACGATATTTCAATGTTTCAAATATTTTCAAAATTGGCATATTTTTTAATTTTTTTTATAGAAAAAATATGATTAATATTTACTTATGGTTTCTTTATAAAACACTTTCTCAAAGGGTTATATTCATGTGACGTATTGATAGTTAAATTTTAAACGAAAAACTTGCAAAATGTATTTTATATTAATAGGAACATATTTGAGAGCTATACAATTTGTGTGCTTATACATCACAATTTGTAATAACTAATTAAGAGAGCATGCCTGGGTTAAACTCAAATAAAGATTTTTATTTATGAGTCCACAAATCTTTCTATATTTAAAAGTATTTAGTCTGAAAATTTGTATGCTATTAACACTTAATAATATCTTTAATTTTACCGTTGTAAAACCTCAAGATCTTGAACCTATAAGTCACAATAAATCACTATTTTCAATACCATATTTATTAAAGGAATTTTATTCCTCACACGATTCTAGGTGACACGATGAACGAAATATTTTTTTCTCATACCCTAGCGTAAAGTATTGCATTTAATCCCCGTTACTAGGGAATACAACGCCTCATTATCTCACGCCTAGAAACTGCCAAGCGCATCTCTCTACTATTACTCCCGGCTGGGGGTTCCTATGTGTTGCTGCCCTCGCTTCGCTCGGGCCGTAAATTACACAGGCGACGCTAGTCGGGAGTAAAAGTAGAGTCAAGCATACGCGTCGCAGTTTACAGAAGTGGGGTTGTGTGACGTTTTCGACCCTGAAATCGAGAAGTAAACACAAATAACTTACCGCTAGGAATGAGAAAAAATCCTATACTGCACTCGGGAGTAATGAGGGCTATTGACGCCTGCAAGTTTGCAAGCGAGTTACCCTCGCTTCGCTGGGGCGTCAATAGCCTACTTTACTCCCTAGGTGCATAATACACTATTTTTCGATGGTTGTTTGACTCCTTTTGACATCTATTACAGAATGTTATTATTCTTTTTCGATAATCCAATCAATTTAAAAAAAAATATTACAAAATGTTTTCAAGAAATCGATTGGATCTCCACAAAAAAGAAATAAAATGAAGTTTAACGAAAAAGTACTCCGTTTTTTTTGTAATACATGTGAAAAGGAGTCGAGTAACCGTCTAAGAAAACCGTCCCTAGAATCGTGTGAGGAACTAAGTTTCTTTAATAAATATGGTATTGAGAATGGTGATTTATTGTAACATAAAAAGTGTTCTCGACTCATAAAAGAAAAATCTACTTTTGGGTTTAACCCAGGCCTGCCCCCTTAAAAGGGTGACCAAAGTCACTCCGTTTTTCGGTACCTTTAATAATAAAATCACTACTGGTTAGCGATCTTACATATTTAGCTCAAAACATACTATTGACATCACATTTGAGAACTAACCCAAATTCGATTACGATATCTTAGAATAAAAAATCCTTTTAGGATTTATTATCACATAATTGAAAATACTTGAATATGTGTATCTTTTTATAAATTATTTTGTCCAAACAGTATGCAGTTACCTGAAATGTCAAAAAGTAGTCATCAGAAATAAAAAAAAATTAGAAGAATTATCTATAAATGATAAGAATTCACTGATTGTTACGTGTATTTGTTAGAGGTTTCGAAAATAAAAATTTGTACTTGAAACGTCAAAATGTAGTCATCAGAAGTAAAAAGAAATTTAGAAGAATTATCAATAAATGATAAGTATTCACTGATTGTTACATGTTTTTGTAAACAGTTTAAAAAATAGAATCTTTTTTATTAGAAATATTGGATAAATAAAGTATTTGTTGATCAAAACTTTGTATTCTGTAATACACTCCATAGCGAATCTATATACGATATGCAAAATTTCGGATATAAATGTTTGGCTTAAAAATTGCTATTTTAATATGTAGTAAATGCGTAAAATATAGATCTGAGAATGGGGTATCATCCAGATGATACCATTTTGCGCTTTTGGGTAGCTTAATACATTCGACTGTCGAAAATAATTAAATACGTTGGTATCACCCGGATGGTTACCCTGTTTAGGGGACCTGTAAACATTTAAGTAAGATCTTTTTTATTCGTTTGTTAAATTAGATAAGTATTCAGAAAGACTAATAGTCGAATACTTGCCGAACTCTGACATTTAGTATTCAAACCCTAATTCTAATACCGGTTGGAATAATTTCACAAAGACAAGTGGTTTCTTTATTCAAAGTTGTGCACTAAACACCTTATAAATTATTAGTATCCTTTCATCAAGACAAAACGAGCAAAAATACAATAAATAAACATTAAAAAAAGAAAGTCCCTCAATAGTCCGCGAAATAATTTAGTTTATTTATTTTTGCCGAGCAAGCATTTAGACTCAACAAAGGCCATATTGCACGTGGTCTGTGCTGTAAGTATACACTACCGTATCAAACATAATTAGCATTAGAAGCTGAACTAGTTACATGCGTTGGCGTGGCGCAAGTGAAATTATTTCGACTACCAGACGAAAATTACCATATGCCGCTGAATAAATCGTTGTCATTACGCATCTAAAATGAACGGTACATAAAGAGTACAAGTTTAAGATTAATTCGTGTGAGCTCATGATGCAACTTTCTAACATATATACAGTACGCGTTACGCATTTCTAGCTGTGCTCATGGCTGTGCGGTATGCATAGGCGTGTAGTACGGCATGTGACTCTCCCTTCTTATACTGAAATATCATATCAAACACGTATATAGAAAAATGTTTTAAAAACAGATTTTAATTCAAATAAATACTTTGTATAATACTCTCTTTAAAAAAGGTATGGTGTTTTCAAGAATGGATTATAGATGAAACATTTTTTTTAATATTAAAACGTCTTAAGACACGCTAGTTGGTCAATTCATGAACAGATGACATGACATGACGATAGTTTTCGGCTCGGAATATTCACGCGCCTTCGGCTCGTGCTTGTTCGCCTCGACTCGTACTGCAGACCACGCGCGGGAAAAAAAAGCCTACTTTTTACCCTTGTACACAATATACTATAATATAGTAGCCAAATTTTATGTGAAACCATTAATGAAGAATGACGCATTCGAGAGTATCTATTTTAACAAAAGTTTACAAAAGTTCTACACTATTAATTATTTATTATTTATACATTTAAAAGTGATCTGCCATATGCTAAGCGTATAAAAATAACCGTAAAATGAATGTTATTATGTTTAATAATTTATATTCACTTTATTCTTGAAATGATCATTTTTGGCTGCTGCATGTGTATGCGAGTGAATGTGTGTGTGTGTGTGTGTGTGTGTGTGTGTGTGTGTGTGTGTGTGTATGTGAATATATAGTAACTAAAATAAACAGTTTCTTTAAACTGTTAAATTCATTTATTGTTTTTTTATTACAATTGTAGAGCAAAATTATTAGCTTATTGACCAATGCCATTTTGAATTAACTTTTAAACTTTTTCTGTTTTACCTTAAAATATAAGTTTCTACTGTATACTACCAGCATAAATCAAATTTATGACTAAAATTTAAGAAAGCAGTCTGCAAAACAATTTCTTTTAACGAGTTCAAACGACAGAGATTTTACCTTATTTCTGAAAAATCATCTCTAAATTTCTGATGAAAGTCTATTAAATATAATCACCAGCAAAATAAAAACATTATATTTTACAGCAAACTGCAAAATCATATACATAATATTTTTCAAGTAAAACCAAAATAATAATATTGGCTAGTCAAAATTTCTTAGCAGATATACTATATTATATACTGTTATGTATATAATATAATATAATATACTATTTGAGCCGTTCGCTCGAAAAACGGCCGTCGACTTAAGACATTGCACACAAAATATGATATAACTTAAGTAATGAAAGGAGGATGCCCACGGCCTACAAGAAAATTCCCTGGACATTTAAATTTGAGCAACTGTCAATTTTATTATCTAAAGCACCAGAAGATTTATATTTAGAAAAAAAGTTGTCCTTGGGAAAATGGGGGCAAAAAAAAATATAAGATTTTGAAATTTCGTGTTATGTATATATATATATATATATATATATATATATATATATATATATATATATATATATATATATATATATATATATATACATAACACGAAATTTCAAAATCTTATATTTTTTTTTGCCCCCATTTTCCCAAGGTCAACTTTTTTTCTAAATATAAATCTTATATATATATATATATATATATATATATATATATATATATCTTTCAATTGTTTCAGGGAGATTTGCCATAAGCCGTGAGCATCCACCTTTATATGCCAAGTATGACCACAAAAAATGAAAATATGATAATTCGTGTGCAATATCTTAAGTCAACTTAGGTCGTTCTTCGAGGGAACGGCTCATTTGTTAACAAAAATTAAAGTCGTGCAAATCGGTGCACTTTGTTTTTTTAAGAGTTAAAGCGGCAAGAGAAGGAGTTGAGGATTACCTCGCAAGGTGCATAAGTGCAGTCACTAATTAGTCACGCACTCTCAGTTTGAGCGCATTTCTTAGCGTGTCAATCCAAGCGAAAGACAGGAGATACGGTCTCGCGGCATTATTTCGACGTTGTTATATATTAATATGACGAAAGTTAAAGGCCAGTTGGGGCGAGGCTTTTCGCGCTTAAAACCTCAAAGCTGTTCGCCGACGTTAATGATTCGTTGACACCCGGTAATTGCAATTCCTATATCTTTAGGGTCAATGCAAGTTGATTGTTGCGCAATTATCTTGTAAAAGTTTTTTACTTATTGCTGAATGAGATAGATAATTGCAACTTGTGCGTACGTGATGATAAATCTTTGAAGCGTTGTGTTCAATGTATATATAGTAAGGGATCTGTTGCGTTATACGTGAGTTTTTCTATTTTCGTGTGATTTTATTGAAATGTTGCGTTATGACATGGGCAAAAGATTGGTATGGGTATTCATGTGACTACATTTTTACAAAAAGTAATAGCAATGCCTAAGGTGTTAATTTTTATTCAATTTTCATATTGATGAATATCCTTTCAAACACGTAATTTACTTATGTATGTAAAATAATTATTGGAAAATGTATTTTTACGTATCACAAAATACATATAATTATGATGTAAGGGATCGCAGTATACGGCTAAATAACCGTGTAAACTTTTCAAATGATAGCTAAAGCAATGTATGCAGGACTAGAAACTGTTTGATTGATGCTATCTTTTAATATTAGGCTCTATCGCTTCAGATTATTGAAATATTTATACGGATTTAAATATTTCTCAAAGTCAAACTCAAATAAAGCATTAATTAAAAGTAACTCAATCTATATTTCCTGCAACAAATAAACTTTTCATTTGTAAATATAAGTATTTTCCCTTTTATTACGAGAAATCTACGCATTTGTATCCGCACCAAAGAAAGCGTCTGTATTCCGAGTGATGACACTCACCGCGACTTGACTGCAATATTTTTCCTCTCGACTTTGAAAAACTCGCACCAACGGTACTCGCGTATAGTGTGAAATTTATTTACAAGACCTAGATTGCGAGAGACCTTCATAAATTTTCATAATTCATCGACGGCGGTCGCGCGACAAAACGACAAAACGACAAAACGAAAAACCCGAAGAAGGTGAGCGTCGCAAAGTGTACTCGAGAAGAAAAAACTGAGAACAAAAAAAATTTTACCCGCAGCTCGTCCAGTATGACAACAAAGCACTCGAATAAAAGCGGCGCGCTCGCAAGTGTGTCGTTCACCCAAGTTCAATTGCCGCCTCCTCCTCCTTCTCGTCGACAATTCCACAAATCGAGGCCTACATTATATACATTATGTATACGTTTAACGAATATCGCGCGAAAGTGTATAACGTAATTCGTCGCTGCTCGCGTTACGGCGGCGGGCGCCAGGCGTGCGATTCGCCCTACGGCCATTTTACGATTGCGGCTTGTCATCGTGCGTCGGAGTATAGACTCGTATGCCCGCGCGCGCGCGCGTTGTTCAAATGAATTACGATCGCTTCATCGATTCGTTCTGCTTTGCCGCGCATCCGCAAAACCACCGACAAAAGCGGTCCTACACAACATTGTCGATGCATCGACGAGTGAATGACCGAATGCCGCGCGGCGCGTATGCACGAGAGATTACTGACGGGTCTATAAAGAGATTGTCTAAATATTGTGTGGTCGAGAAAATGTTTAGGTCATCTATTTATGTTGGGAAAGATCTTAATGGGGAGAAATTAGGTTTCGTTTTTGTCAAGACGTCTAGACTGCGTCTAACGTTTGCAGGCATTGAATTGAATTATCTCTAGGGGAAGGTGGGGCAGTACGGGCACCCTAACTTCAAAAGAATCCTGTACTTTCTATTTTGTAGCAATACAAATTATTAAAAATGCTTCTTAAAGTAGAATATCTCAAGATTTAGATATATTATTTTTTATTATAAAATATATATTGCATTGTTTTTTATAATGCAAAGTACAATACCGCTAAAACTGCCCATTTTCCCCACCCGTGGGGCACGATTGGCATGGAGGTGGGGCACGATTGGCACGGTGAATTAATGAAAAATTTATTTAAAAAAAATATTTCACGTTACTATTAAATTTGCATTTTATAGGATTGAGGATCAAAACTAAAAACCAGACGTATGTGTTATAAACTTTACTATTTATTAAATAATAGAAACAATTATTACTTTACGTATGATTAGTTTTTAAATAACAATTATGTTTTAAGTGAAGGATTATTTTTTCCAATCACTTTAAATATTTATATTTTTAATCACATTTTGACACATTTTCTTTACATTTCTTACCATTTCATTAACCTTTGAAAAAACAACGTTTTGAAGTCCTCAATTTATAATAATTCTCATACGATTTGTATTAATTTTTTTCATTTAGGATTTGCAGAGGGATAAAGTAAAAGCTATTTACAACATACAAAAAATACTATCATGTTAGAATATTCATTTATTTAGTGAACATTTGAATGCCCAATCCACCCGCCAAACCCATCGTGCCCCACCTTCCCCTATATGAAATTTCACGAGTTCGAGCATTTAACATGTCAAAGCGAAGATAATTGGTAATAGTTTCAAATACATATCCACCCTGCCCATATAAAGAAAATATGTAATGTCCAACAAAATTTGTTTTCTTTTAGAATTTTCAAAATTTGTTTATGAACAAATTATTTTTTTGTAAAGATGAATTTGTTGTTCCAAGGGAAATTCTTAGATGAATAAAAAATCGAGTGATCTCTAGGAACTAACCCACTAATTTATTTTCATTAGCGATGTTTCGGGAGTTTTATTACTCCCTCTTCAGGCTACAAAAAGAAAATACAAAATACAATAATTGATTTTTTTTCCGTACTAACAATTAATTGACATATAATCTAACATAACAACATACCTAATATAACGAACTAGCCCCCCGCGACCTCCAATCACTAGGAGAAGGGTATAAAGGGTATATATATATCCCAGATCGCAAGTCGAGCCGACGAAACCCAGAGCGGTATGAGGCATGAAGTGGTGGCACGGCGACAGAGAATTCGTTTGTATTTTAATTGCTCCCTCAATGGTTTCTGGACGTGCCGCGCGATAACATCATGCGTCGGATAATATACGAGGGTAGTTCAATAAGTCTTTAGAATAAAGTATAAAAACAATTTTTTTTGGGTAAATTTTTTTTTATTTTTCAACATAATCTCCTTGGAGCCTTATACACTTGGTCAATCGCTTTTTAAGTTTTTTTAATCCTTCAGAAAAGTGCGTTTTCGGAAGTTCCTCAAAATAAGCACTTACAGAGGCAATGACGTCTTCGTTGTCCGTAAATCTCTGTCCACCGAGCCATTTTTTCAAGTTTGGAAATAAGAAAAAGTCACTGGGGGCTAAATCTGGTGAATACGGTGGGTGTTCGACCAATTCGAATTTTAGTTCTTCAATTTTAGCCATTGAAACGAAGCATGTGTGAACTCGAGCGTTGTCGTGATGAAAGAGAATTTTTTTCTCGCCAAATGTGGTCGTTTTTTTTTTAATTTCTTCTTTCAGCTGCTCTAATAATGATGCATAATACTCACCAGT
The DNA here is from genome assembly GCA_949152435.1 of Gastracanthus pulcherrimus. Classification (NCBI taxonomy): domain Eukaryota; kingdom Metazoa; phylum Arthropoda; class Insecta; order Hymenoptera; family Pteromalidae; genus Gastracanthus; species Gastracanthus pulcherrimus. The sequence continues at coordinate 129,191,639 of OX424574.1, forward strand.
AATTGTTTTACCCTTTTCCAAGTAGTCAATAAGTATAATTCCACGTGCATCCCAAAAAACTGTAGCCATAACCTTACCAGCTGACTTTACGGTCTTTGCCTTCTTTGGAGCTGGTTCGCCTGTGGAAATCCACTGTTTGGATTGTTCCTTTGTCTCAGGAGTGTAGTGGTGTATCCATGTTTCATCCACAGTTACAAATCGACGAAAAAATTCCTCAGGATTCCGACTTATGCGCGCCAAAAGAGCCTCAGAGGCGACCACTCTATTGCGTTTATTCTCAGCTGAGAGCAAACGCGGCACCCATCTTGCCGATAGCTTTTTCATGCCTAATTTTTCATGTAGAATTGAAACAACTGCACCTATAGATATCCTTGTGGCCTCAGCTAACTCACGCACTTTTAATCTTCTATCCTTCAACACAATATCGTGGATTTTATTGATGATTTCGGGAGTAGTTGCTTATACGGGCCTTCCTGAACGTGGTTCGTCACTTATTGATGTACGACCACGCTTAAATTCATTTACCCAGTTATAAACCGTTGCTAAGGCAGGGGCAGATGTGCCATGAACTGAGTCCAATTCATTTTTTATCTCATATGGAGTTAAACCCTTTAAATGAAAATGTTTAATTACCGCTCTGAACTCGTTTTTTTCCATTTTTCTTAACAAGCAATTTTTTGTTTTCAATTGGTTATAAAAACACGTAAACTCAGAAGATGTGGACTGTGACTGCACCATATATCTAGTCGGGAGTGGTGCTGACTGAAAACAGATGATTTGGAGCGATTCGCGCGCCATCTGTTGGTCATTCTAAAGACTTATTGAACTACCCTCGTACATAAAGACGTTTTTGTCTCCTTTTGTGAGCCACTCAGGGTGCAAGTTTATAGTGTATTATATATTTTATGTGAGTAAAAATATTAGTTGGTGTTATATTCTCTTAATTAATTTAATAATATTAGGATTAAAAATTTCATAGTTTGTTTATTTTTTGTGTTTTAAGGATGTGCTTTTTTATTGGGTTTGCTTGTTTGTTATAAGAGATTCGTGACCATGTAACCGTAATTTGTTATATTAGGTATGTTGTTATGTTAGATTATATGTTAATTAATGATTAGTGCGGAAAAAATCAATTATTGTCTTTTGTATTTTCTTTTTATAGCCTGAAGAGGGGAGTAATAAAACTCCCGAAACGTCGCTAATGAAAATAAATTAGTGAGTTAGTTCCTAGAGATCACTCGATTTTTTATTCATCTAACAAATTATATTGTTTAAAAAAACATACAATACATTAGATAGCTTTTAACATTTTAAGTCTATAAAAATATACTAGAAAGAAAACAATGTTTGAATTAAGAAATACAAACCTGTTTGTCGCTATTAATTGGCACTATAATGGGCTTTCAGCTATATTTTATCAGATACACTTTACCAAGTTTATTATCCAGTATTGAATGATTGATTGTCGTACAAGATCAATTGGAGTAATGAGTGTGCATTAGCCATTTCTTTTCAGGCATTTGTGAACATTTATTCTGTAAAGTTTACTACTTGTGCATTAATCAAGCATAACCCTGAAAATACTAGACGATAATAGTACATGTATATAGTCCTTAATATTGTGCGTTACTTCTGTTATAACTATAAAATTTACTTTATTACGTTGAGATTTATTCAATAATTATCTGTCTATTAAAAAAATGATTACCATTACATCTCTAAGTAAACATATTATGAACATTTTTGATTGATTTCTGTTACAATCGTTATCTCACCAGAGTCATAATTTACTCTCTATTTGCATTTACAATTTTAATGCAATTTTAAGATTTATTGAAAGTTGATACAATCATATTGCATTACCTCCTTGATTGAAATTGTTCTTTTCCAAGAGTGTTGCCGCATGTTGAAAATGCATTAAATCGGCAATTAAAGCAAATTACTCATTTTGATACAACATTAAGCATTTATGTTTTAAGTCCATAGATTTTGTAAGCAGGAAAAGTAGCAGCATACATATAGTTGTAAAAAAACGGAAATTTTTTAAATAATATAAAGTATTTTGACTGATTTGTATAATCGTATAAAATATTACGTTTTAAAGTAAAATATCTCAAAGAAAAAACATTATTTTGATAAAAATGTAGTTTTTTCATTTTTTAACGTAAAATCATTCTATATAAAGGGAGTTAGAATAAGCAACTCCCGAGAACCGTGTGTGTGAGTGCGTGCGTCCGTGCATGCGTGCGCGTCTGAGTGTGTGTGTATGTGTGTATGTGTGTATGTGCGTGTGTGAATGCGTGTGTGTAAAACTAAATTTCAGCAAAATGGTCAACTCATTTTAATTTTAAGATACTTTTTCGAAATTTTAAAATTTTAAAATTTTAGTTTTTTAAAAATTTGTTAACGAAGGAACGTCTTTTGGGAAGCAAATTTTATGCTTCATTCCTTAAGAATTCATTTAAACCTCTATAACTAGATACTAAACTGCGTGATTAAGAATTCTTGTAAACCTCTCGAACTCGAGAACTAAAAGATATAGCTATATTTGAAAAAAAAAACACAATGTCAAAATAATGCATTTCTTGGACATAATATACAATATAGAATATGTAGTAATAGAAAGAAGATAGATAGAAGTCACATTTTAATAACATTTTTTGCAATGTTTGCATGTAAAAGGGTATTATATGACTTATTCACTTGGGTACTTTGAATGTGGCTCTCTAAACAAATATAAAATGTATGTGTGTGTATGTGTATGGGTTTGTTTGAAAACCAGTTGATGATATAATCTAATCAAACTGTATGCAAAAACTTAATTTCTGGTTAAAATTTAAACGATAACGTTTTAGTATAAGTTACTTATGAAATTCTGAAGCAAATTTACTTTATAATAACTTTCCGTATAGCGGGGTATCTTATACCATCGTGGTGTCTTGAACCACTACACTAGAATGAGTATTGTCGGCTGTATAGGGTATTTGGAGCATTGGTGTTGCATATCTATCCAAGATCCGGGGAACCAACGCTCCAGACTCATTCTAGAATAGTGGTCCAAGACGCCCCGCTGGTAGAAGATAGCCTGCTCTACGGTACGTATTTTTCCAAATCCATGAACAGATATTGACATATGCATAATTTTACAGTGCGTCTCATAACTATAGAAACACCAGAGAATTTCAGGTTTAAATGTGTGTATAATATTATACCCTTTTTAAAAAAAAACTGTAACTTTGGAGGCACAAGTCCGAGGATAATTTTACAAAAAGCAAATGAAAGGAAAATGTATTCTCTTTAAAACATTACTAGAATATTTCTCTCACATAAAAATTATAGAAGTTATCATTGTTTCATAACTGAAGAAACACTTTCAATTTTTAGACCCATTTAAATGAATGTAAATTTCTTATCTAGTTTTCAAATTTTGTTTAAACTATTCGTGAATTTGTCGTAAGATAATGTAGAAAAAAAATTCTGGTAAAGTTTTAAAGCGAAAAAATTTCCTTACATTAACTTTTTTAAATTATCCTCGGATTCTTGCTTCCAAAGTTACAGGTTTTTTAAAAAAAGGTGTAATACACACATTTAAAAGTGAAAATTTCTGGTGTTTCTATAGTTATGAGACGCACTGTATAATATATTGTGTGATATAACCGATACCTTTTTAAGAAAATTGAGTGCCGAATCAGTTTGCAGCGTTCTTGTTTTAAATTTAATAATGTTTCAACGTTATATTTAGTGAATTCAAGTCCAAGAAATTCAAATTAACTTATTTGGTTCCTATATTTAAATTTAACGGTAAAAGTGTCCATTTTTGAAAAATATACACACTAACATGAATGGATATGTTTCTGAAGGCAAGTCAAGAAGCACTTGGTATCACAAAAAAAGATCACACTTCAAAGAGCCGTAAAAAGTCTTCAGAAAGTCATTACTCCCAAAGTTTCTTTTGACGTAAAAATACGATGCGGCATTAAATTTACACCTCTTGTGTGCCCGCAACGCAGTCGCGCATATAGTATTCTTCCACTATTCGCAAGGTCATAAACTTTTTGCTGCTCGTCTCGTACACATACATATAAAAACGCAACTTTCTCGTACGCACTTAAACGAGTGCGAACGTCATTGCGTCGCAACCAATAAACTCTCGTTCGCGAAATTTACCGGGCGTGAATCGATAATTCGCATAATTACACGCGGCGAAATGACCCGAGACACATACTCGCCCGCTCGTCATAACAGTGCACGCCCGTATATATCCACATTAGTGGATTTTCGAGCCATCGCAGCTGCGATGATTATCTGCGCTTCGCGCGCGCGCCGGAATTTCCTCCGCGCGTATCTTCGCGAGAGACAGCAGATTCAGCGAGTATTGTAGCGGTTTGGTAAGCACACAACCTTCATGCCTCGGGTGTTCCTGACTCGCAACGGTATTAGCCGCGGCAACGAGCAAGACTGGATAGGTTACCGTTGTACGCAGACGCGTTAAGAAGGAGGCTTTTTTCAACATCGATTGTCTCGCGTTTGGTGCTTGGACAAATCGCGCTATGCAATGGACATTTAAATCGCGTGCGCGCGCTAGACCAAAAGCGCGAGAATGTTTGCGCGAGCGGTCATTTTAAAAAGGCAGCCCTGCCGTCGTTAAGCAGGAATATGGGCACGAGAGCGCGATGAACGAAAATTACCGCTCGACGTGTAATTAGGAGTCGTTTGGGGCTCTATATTACTATACTCCGTGGATAGTCTAGAAATTCATGTCTGTTTATGGTGCGCTTTTCGCGCTTTGACGCTGTCGCGTGCTTGATTCTTTATTTTCCTCTTGTTTCTTTCGTACTTACGCAAGAAAGTAACAGGTACGCTATTTGAATTGGCCATGGTGTATGATTTATGACAAGTTTTTCGTATGTTTCTGTAAATAAATAGATGCTTGAGAACGTATTGTTTTGTTTATCTTTTAATGAAATTGATCAATGCATTATACTAATATAATAATAATGAAAGTGTAGGTAGTAATAAAAAAAGTTATATTTTTAAAAAGTATATTAATTTATTAAGAAATTTTTAAGTAAAGCCATAGTATAGTATATTTTACATGGTTTCAAAGTTTTATGTTGGTTTAAATAAAAGTTTTAGTATAAAAACAGATTTTACTTCTCTATATGAAATAAAACAAGCAAATTTCTCTATGGATAATTCTTACAAAAATGTCATATTTCCATTCATAAAACTGTAAAAATGACATCATGTACGCCTAAAACTGCAAAAATAATTATAGATACCATCTACACTTTTTGATGCTTTAAACTATCTAAATATATTTCCGCATATAAGTGCAAATTCTAACGTATTTAGCTAAAAAAATGATGCCGCGACTAAATACGGGTTCATTATCAAATGTCCATCGACTGCACAAATTCCAATTAATTAAAATGATAAGGATGCCGCGGATGTAACATGAATAGATAAACGCAATAGATAATAGCAATAGATAAACCTTTTGTTCCGTAATTTTAAGATCTCAGGAAACAAAAAAGGTTCAGTAAGCAAATTCGTGCTCGTTTATGCTAACTTATGAACTTATTTCATGTTGCCATATGGCAACTACAGACAGATATGGAAATACAAGGAATTAATATGTACACGCATACACGCACGTGCATGCATACATGCATGTCGAGTTGCGACACAACTATTATAACTATCACAGTATTGCAACTACGTACAACTACTACACATGCGCAATCGAGCGCAATGCTACTCAATGTGTGAGCAAACGACTATACTTGTCTAACATACTTGAAAAATCAATAACATAGTATATTTCTTCCTGTTATTGATATATTATCCTGAACATTTTAAATTCAGAGTACTGCGTGATAATTTCATATTTTATTATAACACTTAATAGTATCAGCTGATTTTCTATTAAATAAAGTTAGAAGAATATTAATCAACTACGAAAATCTGATCATGGGTCACTACACATTTTTAAATCTGTTTAGTGTAATAGAAATGCCTTATTTCCGAATGATCTGAATATGGAGCAAAATGTTCCTTTTATGGTACATTTTCAAAAAATCAAGCCTAAGTCCGCGTGCCTGCATTGCGTGAGTATGATAAGACATTTAAGCGTAGCCACATACCAATTGTAAAATGTGATTTTTTTCGAATTTACAGCTTTTAAATGAAATTAATTTTCTATTTGTCAAGTTTTTTGGTGGCAAAATATTCATATTTTCAAAACGAATTAAACTATTCGTGTCCAAATAAGCATTTTACTTGTAGCAATAATTTTACACTTCGAAGAAGACCAGTCACAACATGACTCGTTTCTAAAAACGTTGTTATTAGCTGGAACACTTACAGAATCCATGGAAAGTGACTGTATTGTGCTGTAAACATTAAAACTCATCTATTCCAAAAGGAATATCACCATGTCAAATCGAGATTTTTGAAGTTAAAAGTGAAACAAATGTTAACCATAATTGTTTATTTCGGTGATACATTCGTAAGTAGTATTGTGAGTCCAAAAAGTTGATTTTTTTTCGTTGAAAGTTTTTTTTTTCTGGAAATATAGGTTGCCTTTACAATTATTTACTAATTATTATTATTATATGAAAGGTTGAAATTTTTGCTCATTGAACTTTTAAAGAGCTAGAAAACAATTAAATTTACAAATCCATCAATCTAAATTTTATAGCTTTGACAATTAATACATAAAACACGCAAGTGTTAAATATGATAGTTTCGTTATAATCATTCATATATGACCGATTTCATCTGAAATCATGCGGGCCGACAGCACCTATCTCTCCGAATCAGCTCAAATTATAGTATATTATTCTACTCGGAAAATAAGTGTATACGTATTTTTTTATTTTTCTATAGCATCAAAATTGCATGTGTTATGCTTTTTTCAAAAATGACTCCCCAAATTTCGTTTCTCAAAAATCGAAAACTTTTTTCTTTTTAAATCTTTCTAATTCGTCTTTTTATGGATATTTGAAAATAATTCTGTACATATTCGATGCTGTTGGTAATACTCTTTCGATCTGCCAAGTTCAAAAATTTTTTTACAAAAAATCAAGGATGATATGGCATTTTTTATAAACAATGAAAAATGCTTTTTTCTCAAAAAAGCCATCATTTTTTTGACTCAATTTTTTTTATAGATAGCTAGTCTCAATACCTATATGGTCATATACATGACATTTGGAATATTTTTGTTTTTTAAGAGATATAAACGAAATAAGAAAAAAATTTTATGTTCCCCCATAGCACTGTCGTGCAAGAAAAAATCCTATGTATTTTTCCCTTTTTTATGATTTTTAGACATTTTATTGCTTTTTCTAACTTTCCTGCTAACACGATTCTTTGAGTTGATTTTCTTCTTCTTCTGTTTCTCTTTATTTAACAATTTTGTTAAAGAATGAAGAGCAGTTCGACCTGTATAAGATTTTTTCTTTTTACCTACATTTACTTTCCATACATGGGTTTTCTGAATGCCGTTATATTTAGGAGCCTTAAGCCACTCTTTTATTTTATTTTGTCTAAAAACTTCAATATCTTCTTTTGGTAGTAAGATTAGTTTAATATTATTAGTATAAGATTGAACTTTTGTTACAAAAGCATTGGCATCTTGTATTGATTCAATATGACTGTTCTGAAGATTATGTCTAGTTGCATAGTGTTTGACTAGTCCGCCAACACCATCACATGCACCTTTCTCGTGACCTGTAGCTGAAAACAACCATTTTTTATTGATGGAAGCATTTTTCATTTCATACAATTGAAATCGATTTTTAAAGTGGCTTGCTGCTCCATCTGTTATAATCGATATTTGATCTATTAAATCGGTTGAATCATTTTTCATCGAATCAATTATTTTTTCCATTGCTAACAAGGTATGGGCAGAATCGTGTTTTCTATCATCACTGATGACAGCAAAAGTTTTTGTTAGTTTTCCTTGATAACAAACTGCTGTGAAAATAGAGACCTGTTGATTAACCCAGTGAGTACCTTGAATAGGGTTACTGTGAATCACTGCCCAATTTTCAGCAAAATCACCATGCAGTACTAGATGACCTGAGTTAGCTGCAGTTATTTCTTTCTCTTCTTTTATAGCTTTTCTTTGTATATTTTTAATATTTAAATGAACGCTTGTTTTGACTGTCCAAGAAGAAAGATCGCTACAAAAATTGGAGATTGTTAATCTTTTCTTCACAAGATGGCCATTTTCCCACATCGCAAAAACAATCTCCTCATGTTCATTAGTTGTCTCTAATCCAAACAAACTTAGGTTGATATTTTCAGAACCTGGGCATAAAGTACATTCTTGAAAAAGACACTTATCGGACAAATTGGAGCAAACAATTGCCGATAAAAGTGTAGAACGAACTCTATCGAGGTCTGAATGTTTGCCTCCTAGGAAATTATTTAGACTATTAACGTATAAATCAAAATTTGCACAGTAAATACACAGACACACTTCCTTCGACGGGCTCAACATAACAAACTTTGGTTTTAATGTATAAAACTTTGTTATACCGATTTTTATGTCTGGGTTTTCTTGTTTGAATAGTTTATACGCCTCTTTTAAACTGCGTGTCAAATAACGTTTTATTTTTTTTTTCTTTTTTTTTCATTTTGTTGATCAGTCACAACATCACATTTATTAGGGCTTTGACGTGTACAGTTAAAGTCATCGTTTAGAAAATATTCCATGGCAATTTTTGTAAACTTTTCGTCCAATGGATGACCACTATACGCGCCAGGTTCAGAATATATTCCCTTAGTTGTTACAAGCATTCTTGCTTTGTCAATCATATAAACAGTTACTTCGGGAAATGCTGATAAAATACTAGATTTTGTTAATGACGAAGGAAGCAACGTTAAAATTCTAATTTTCTCATTGATACTGTCACAATTTTCAAGCGCTACTCGCAAGTTATTGAGCCATTCATTGCAAAAGCATTGAGTCAAATCATCATGTAATTCATCAATGCAAACATTGTATGCTTCTGACAATTTTGAGCTAGTTGCAGATGAGAATGAAGATACTAGTTCTGATTTTTTTCTAATAATGTATCTTTGTACAGATGAATCATCAATACCTCTCTTCCTTTTAAGTGGCGAAACATTACCAAAAGAACTTGAAATTAAGGTTTCGTTTAAATGCTCAATCCGCTCTGGGGTGCTAGCTCGAAAATCATGGTCTTCAGTATCACTGTCCAAGTCAGTATAATTGTCTGAATGAATCGCATCAATTATTTCCTTTGGTTCAATATTTTTAACGCGTTCATAACAATTGAAGCATACATAATCCGAACTCTGCACTGCTTTGTTAGGAAAACTTTGTCGAAGAAGTTTTGCTAAATTCTCCAATTTTCTAAATTTAACAGTGGCATCATATACGTTATTTTGTGTGATCCAAAAAAGTTTGGACACTTGCGCCTCTCTGTTGAATAAATTTCAGCCATAATTCAAGAGAACTCTTAGTCTGTATAAGTAATACTATATATATTAAGATAACTAGACCGGGTTCCTTAAATAAGCTAAAATAACTAACATTATCTACGTGATAGCAAAAGATGAGTTTTAGCCACCTTGCGGAGAATTCTAGTACCATGCGTTATACTCCTCTATGGTGTACACACACACATATATAAATAATCGTACACGTATTCGCCTAATGCACAGATTCTTGCTCTGCTATATACGTATAATCATTATACTTAGGGGTACATAACATTTTTTTCTTATTTCGTTTATATCTCTTAAAAAACAAAAATATTCCAAATGTCATGTATATGACCATATAGGTATTGAGACTAGCTATCTATAAAAAAAAATTGAGTAAAAAAAAGATGGCTTTTTTGAGAAAAAAGCATTTTTCATTGTTTATAAAAAATGCCATATCATCTTTGATTTTTTGTAAAAAAAATTTTGAACTTGGCAGATCGAAAGAGTATCACCAGCAGCATCGAATATGTCCAGAATTATTTTCAAATATCCATAAAAAGACGAATTAGAACGATTTAAAAAGAAAAAGTTTTCGATTTTTGAGAAACGAAATTTGGGGAGTCATTTTTGAAAAAAGCATAACACATGCAATTTTGATGCTATAGAAAAATAAAAAAATACGTATACACTTATTTTCCGAGTATAATAATATACTATAATTTGAGCTGATTCGGAGAGATAGGTGCTGTCGGCCTGCATGATTTGAGATGAAATCGGTCATATATTTAGAGTTTAAAACGTAAAATTGAAGAAACAATCTAAAAAAAAGTATTGTTTTGCTTTTGCTAATTTAATTTAACAAAATATAAAAATAATGATTAAAAAATGTCAAATAAAACGGAAAATCACCACCAATAAAATTGTGCATAAATTCTCGTTCTCACGACAACGGCAAAAAGAAGCAAAAAGCAAAAAAGAAGGCGAAAGTAAGCAAACAAGATTATCATAAATGAGCCCGGAGGTCCTATCGCGAGAAAAAAAAAAGGAAAATTAAGACAAAAAACTGCATTTATAGTAGCAACACCGAGACCACAACCGGGGCAGAAGCGAGGGCAGAAGGCCACTTTACCGCGCCGCGATGCGGTAGACCTCGAGGGGGCCAACAGCGCGAATGCACGCGAAAAACGACTCCAGGCAGAAGTCTAATACCCGCATCTCACCGCAACTACTGCGGGATTTCACCATCGAATAAAAACAGAAAACAACGAGCGGATAACTTAATAATAGTCGACGCGCGAACTTGTCTGACCTCCAGAAACACCTTCAAACGCCGCACACGACAGAATTCGCGGCGGCAGGACCATAAGTAGAGCAATGCAGAATTATCTTGTCAATTTCCAAAAATGTACCCGTGCCGAATGACCGCTTTATTCATGAAATGCTGAAAAAGGCGTCGTCGGGACCACGAGAGTGTCTCGAAAAAACTGAGTAGTTGGGAGGGGGGCCAATTTGAAATATTTGAGCCTTATACCTTTTAAGTCTTCCTTTCACTTGATGATAATTGCTTTTTTTTATTGAAAAAAAGTGTTGAAACTAATCGTTATAGCTAGAAAAAGATGCATTCAACGTATTAATTACGATCCCATATCTTAAAACCCATGTCTTGTAATGAGTTTCTCAATGCGCTATCGGTATTAAGGGAGGATGGGGTATTGCCGGTCACCTAAGCAAACGTGCTTGTTATTTCCACTTTCAAATTGTTTCTTTGAACTTTAAATAATTATTATGTTACCTTAAACCATTGACTATAAATATTTATTATTGGTTTAATATAAAAATGAAAGATATCGAAGCTATAAGTCGAAATAAAAAAAGCATTTTGACCGAATTTACTCCACATCAAAGGGTAATACCGGTCAGCCTTGGTACAATTCCGATCACTATTAGAAAGTTACTTTTATAGGTGAAAAATTTCTTTAAATCAATTATATGAACTTTCATATGATCCGTCGCATTATTATTCGCACTTACATAGTGAAACATATAATAACATAACCACTGTTCAATCAAAAACACTTAAGCAAAGTTACCCTACCTGAGAGCGCAGCGGAACGTTTTCTTAGCCTCACTTTCGGGAGCGTCATATAAATAACATTGTGACCGGGATTACCCCCATTCTGCTTAGTAATTTAAATTGAAATGACAAAACAGTAATAGGTTTATACTCGTTCTTCTTCACTATTTCGTATTCTTAGATTGTTCAAATTAATAAAGATGCAAAAAAGAACTGCATAAAGCAACAAATAATATACATAAAACCTTATTTTATAGACCAGATTTTTTATAAGAAATGTAGGCCTATACTTTAATTGTACATAATTCCTTAATAAAACTGAGTAGAAGGTTGTTTGAACATTAGATTAATGGCATTTTATGTTGCGTTTAATATACTATTCGAATTATTACCTAAAAATGTTTAGATTATTGAAAATAAAGGTGACCGGAATTAGCCAGTGACCGGCATTACTCCGTTCTCCCCTAATAATATTTTGTATAATAAATTCGGAAGTATAACTTTTAGACTTCCTTTTTGTGACACAATATCAGAAAAAAACATTCCAAACGAATTGAATTACAAAAAGAATAATCAACATCCCCTAAAATAAGAAAAAATTAAAGGAAGGTCTTAGATAAGATTACCTTAAGTTTTTCTAAATTTTTATGAACATGATAGAATAATGTCTTCAGTGTTCTATTTACACATACTTCTTAAGTATCCTAATTAAAACATGGTAATTATGTGATGGAGAAAAAAATCTGTTGTTTCTATTTCGTGTGAATTACAAAATAATAATTGCAAATTTTGTGCTCGGTAGCCAAAACATTCTCCATGACAATGTAACTTATGAAGAAGTGTGTAAACTACCTTGAATATTGCAAATTAGTCACTAAATTTCTATACAGTTACACAACGCATTCTTATGATAAATTATAATGACGTAGTCTTACAACAGACTGTAAGTTAATCATAAGTATCTTCTATATATTTGTACGTAGACTTAAACTTTTTATTTCAGTCTTTATTTTAATTTTTAAATAGATATTACTGAGATGTTATGAGCATATTCCTTTTAACGTTCTATGACCGCTTCATTGATTTTATATAAGATATTTATATTTATTAAATTACTTAAAATGCTTTTGTGTTAATCATGAAGAAAGTTCGATTATTCAATGGTTATACATGTAAATAAATGCCTAGTCTCAAGATGAATTATTGATGTTTTGTAAAACTCGACAATATGAAATACTAATATCATACACTCATCCATTCTAATAAATTAACTACTATTATGTTTCAGGAGCCTTCAACGGACCCGTAGAAAAGCAGAGGTATGACGGCTGGTATAACAATTTGGCACATCCCGAATGGGGCTCCGTAGGCAAGTATACTTTATTTTATCAACTGATTAAGAGGAGGTCGGAGCTATCCTGATTGGTGCAGATTTTACCTAACCTCAAAAATGAATATCATAAAAATAAAAATTTGTGGTCATTTATGGTACAAAAATGTGGTTGTCCGGTGTTCTTGTCATAATAATAAATGTTTATAAAGCTTCAAGCATACATAATTGCGTACAGTTTCGTAAAATAATGAAAAATACGGCGCGAGGTGAAGCTATCAGTAAGGCTAAGAAACGGTAAGATGACCATCACTTTTACCGTTTTCCATTCGTCAATTGTAACAATATTTCATAATAAAAAACTTTTTAGGCTACTAATAGACAAAATTGCTGTTGTCCGGTGTTCGTTACATAATAACAAACTATTATCAACCTCTATTTTGATGTTACTATGTGAATTTTAGACGTATAATGAAAAATACGGCGTGAGGTCGAGGTCACAATGGTAAAGTTCGCTCCGATCTCCCCTTAATCTTCAGAACAATTTTCGTTATACATTTTCAGTCGACCTTTTTTTCGCTTCAATACGATAACGTGCTTATATGCATACATTAAAATCGATGCATAAATCAATCGGCCTTTAATGACCGAACAAAGTTACATCCGAAATTGAACTTTAAATTTTCGCGCGCTTTAGATCGCGTATTAACACGCGGCTATTGACAAACAAATGACGAAAATTTGCATAAATTATAAGCGAATATGCGAACGAGCGAAGAAAAGCGTCAAAACAAGAGTGATACGTGCGCAAATCGAACAAGCGCGTCTTGTCGATGAAAAAAGGCGGAGGATTAATGACGCTTCCAATTTGTAGATAGCAGGCTGATACGAAAGGTACCGGCCGCATATTACGATGGAGTTTACATGATGGCCGGCCAAGACAGGCCTTCGCCTCGGAAATTGAGCGATCTCTTTATGCAAGGAGAAGACGGATTGCCCTCCATCGGCAATAAAACGGCTCTCTTTGCTTTTTTCGGTGAGTATACAGTTCCACACTGTTATTATAATGAACTTAACCTACAATGCTTCAATATAATTGTACGATTTGAATTTATCGTTATGATCTCGTGCTGAAAATTTATGTTAACGTTTCTTTTTTGCGGTATTATTACGTAATAATACACGTACGACTCTTATAATTTTTATGTCTTCATTAAAATTTCTGCACTGAGCAAAATTGTATGTTTCGTTGCTTATATACAAAACATAATTTTGTTTTTAAAATGTACATGTTATTCACTTCAAGCAACGATTTAAGAAAAAAAGATCTACAATTAAATCTGTTTGTTTTTAAATTATCTTATTTGCATATTTTTATTATTTATTGTTGTTCGAATATTTTACTAAATTCAAAATTACTTGAATATTCTTAAAATAACTATTAGGAACAAAATTAATAAATTGATTATATAATTACACTACAAAGAATTTTACTGAAAATTGATACCTCTGAAAAATCAATGTTTCTTCAAGTCAGCAATACAAAACTCGCGCTTTACTTATTATAAGTAAGGCTTTACTAATTATAAAAAACTATCTTCTTAAAATAAGAACAAAATTTTCTTAATTTAGGAAACACATTTCTTAAAGCAAAAGTAAGAAACGGTCCTTACTGATAATAAGAAACAATTTTACATGAAATTAAGAAACGATTGTTCTTAAAAAAAAAAAAAATAAGAAATGAGTATAATATATTTTAAGACACAAATTTTTCTGAAAATAAGAAAAGACGTTCCTGAATTTGATGATGAGAAATGAAAAATTACTGAAAATCTTAACTATTTGGTTGTGAATGTTTACTTGCATTTATAAAAGTGAGTAAGCGATTAATAACTGTCTTGTTAGGTTAATATTATTCAATTTAATTAAATTTTTTAAATTATTTTCTGTCATATCAATTTAATTTATAAATTGAATAAATTAAATATTTATTTTTCATATGTTATGCATTTCAGAAAACTAAAATTACTGATTTTCAGAAAGACAGTTTACTTAAATCTAGAAGACAAAACTGTCTTGTTTTAAGAAACTTTTGAAGTGTACTATTTTATGTCATTTAATGTAGTGTGGCATATTATATTAAGTGACATTGAATTCACAATTCAATACCCATAAATCGAAATACATTTATTAAAAACAGCTGAATAAAATGATTAATGGGTATAATTACTCAAAGAGACATATATTTCACCAATTAACACTTCTACAAACTATATTGAATCAATGTTTTCGTAAATCAGCTAATTAACGCAATAATTATTAGCTTTTAAATAGTTCATTTAAAAACATAATTCCAATCCCTCCGCAATTCTTAGATGTCTTCGATCGGAAAATCCGATTTCGCGATGCAGGTCGCGTTGTTTACGGAAACACAGGTGCTAATATTGGCAAATATATAAGCAGATTCCGCTGAAGTATACCCATCGACATTCGCACGAAAGAAATTGAAATAATTATCTACCTGTCGGCAAGCCGGTACGGTGGCAATAAAAGAAAAAAAAGCGGTGATCGGTCGAATAATCGCTTCATCAAATTGTATCAGCACACGCGTAATCTCGCGATACATACACCGCAATCATGAAATACTCGCAAAGCGATTTCACGGAACGCGCTTCATTGTAATAAGATTATTACGCGCGTGCCGACTACCAGGCTCACTTTCATAAATAATAACCCGGCCGCGAAGGGCGAGTAGCGCGTAAGTGTCTTGCACACTTGATGTCGGCGGCAGTGATTAAGGACATTCTACGTCTGATCGATTTTCGTTCTGGGAACCGGCAACTCGCGCGTAGTCTATTCCTACATACCAATACCAATCGCGCGGAACTCGATGATCGACCTTGCTCAATCGCAATAATTCTCCCGTGTGAGCTCTGCCCGCGTGCTGCTGCTATATATATACCAGCCGCGTATATAAGTGGAAACACGGGGAATTCGCTCGCGGATAACTCGCACGCGCGCGCGCGCGCGCCGAAGTAGCCCCGAAAGGCTGCCGCGCACGCGATTGAAGGCCCCGTGCGCACGACCGCCCATTGCGCAATAGCAATTGACGTTTTTCGAACGTTCCTATAACGTTTCTTAATTCTCTTTTTCTTTCACGGGTGAGCTCTCCCTGTCGCTTATCTCTGCAGAGAGCGACGTATATTTTTTTCATTCCTGGACTTTTCTCCGTGTATTTCTCGCTGAAATAGGGCAACTGGTCACGTCGGAGATAATCATGGCGAGCGAGAGCGGCTGCCCGATAGAGTTCCACCGGATCGACGTCGAGAAGTGCGATCCGGTTTTCGACAAGGACTGCCAGGGCAACAAATATATTCCGTTCCTGCGGGCTGACTACGACCGGCAGACCGGCAGCAGTCCCAACAGTCCGCGTGAACAGGTAAGCCGTCACCTGGATAACACGCGATATCGTGAAAACGGACTCTCGTACATGTACAGTCTGAGCGATTGACACCTTTTTCACGTATTCGCGTGCAGAATACACACTACTGTCAACTGTGAAACATTGCTCTTGAACTTTTAATGATTTACACCTGATTGCCTGGGCAATTGGCTTGGTCAAGTAAAAAATATGAAAATCACTCGGCAAGAGCCCATTGGGGAGTAATTAACATTGAATAAGCGCTTCGTGACTCGTTAAAAGTGATTTTTTTAATTTCTTGTGAAACATTTATATTCCGTCAATCAATTTTAATTAGTAATTCAAAAATGAATAGTACCTATAATGAACAAAGTTAAATGCATGTCTTATTCTAATTAATAAAAATTGATAGTAAACGCTTGCAATATTTTTTAAACACATATAAGATTAAATTGCTCATTTTTGAATATATACTTTTAATTTAAACTGACATAGGTGCATTAACATATTTAATAATAAAATATTGAAGGTACATTTATCATTTAAATGTTATACCTATGTCTTTTACTTGTTAATTATGGGACAGAATTTTTGAGAAGTCAAACACCTGTAGCCTCTATCAAAAAAGAGAATTCTTTTACAATGAATCAAATATCTCTATAGATGAATCAATACGTACGTAGATCAATATTGAGTTTATCCAGACACGTGTCTTAATATACTCGACATATATCTACTTATATATGTGTGTTTTCTTAACCTTTTGAATATCGAGTGTCAAACGTAAGAATTTGCTAAAGCAACTTGTCACAGATTTCAAAAATTTTAATACGACTTTCTGGACTCTAAGTAATAGTTTATATCTGTGTCTTCGATGCATAACAAAGTCCACTTTTTTGCAAATAAAGTTTTTAGTGATTTTGGTATCTATGCATGGTATACTTTTATAGGAAAAAGTCAAAAGTTGCAAGAATTCATTTATTACTTCCTATTTTCATAATCTATGCTTTGTCTTGTCATATATAAATATATGAAGCGTTCAGAACTTTGATGGAATAAGTCCATTTTCGAAATTTAGTAGATGTCCATAACAATTTTGAAACTTTTTGTAAATCACGTCATTATTTACCCGATTTAAACTATTCAATTGATAAATAATAGTATATTCAAGTATTAATTGCATTAATTGCATTAATAAAATTTCACTTTTTTATGTCACTAACATTGAAATATTTGCAAAAGGTTTGCAAAATTTCTAAAATGGACTTATTCCGTTATAGTTCTGAACGCCCTATATATAGCGCAAGGTCGTATATTGTGAAAACCAACAGCTATTTTGGCTGTAACCTTTTATTAGAACAATGAAAACTGATTCTTTAAAAAAGGATATATAGTCTTTGAAGGGCCCTTTATAAGACAAAATTGGCTAAGGTCAAATATAATTGGCAAAATTAAGATTTGAAAAGTGACATCCAGTATGAAATTAATATATATTCTTTGAATGGCCCTTTTTAAAGACCAAATTGGCTAAGGTCAAATATAATTGGTAAAATTAAGATTTAAAGAGTGGCATCCAGTATGAAATTAAAAAATATTCTTTGAATGACCCTGTTTGAAGAAAGAATTTGGTGGAGTTCAAATTCAATGAGCAAAATTATTTATCTCTTAAAATAGAAAAGTGTCCATTTTAAACTTCCAAAGATAACTTTTAACTCGCTGAAAATTGACAAATCAGTTATATGCGCGATAACTTTGGTAGCCGTAAATTTAAAATACCGGATGCGGATTATATTTTAATAAAACCACAACATAGTTCAAATTCACTCGGTGAAACGTCGCCAATGAGCAGTGGTAGCCAAGAACTAAAAAATGTTCATATTGAAAGCTTGCTCATACTGACGGTTCTCATAAATGTTTACAAATAACAAAATGTAAACTTATGTTTATCACAGAATATTATAAATAATTACAATATATTTAAGGTAAAAGTTTAAATGTTTAAATTTAAAATTTTGAATAAATGTTCAAACTGGAATCAAGTTGAATACTTTATTATATTAAAAGAATAAATAACTACTTATTTAAATATGAATCATGCACAATGCATGAAATTCTTTGCTTTAGTTACATTAAGGCAGGAATAACCTATAATTTAAAAGTCCGTTTAAATCCAACACAAAGGAAAAATCATTGTTATTTTCAGTAGTTACACGTGACTTCGTAAATACACAAGATTTTTAAACCGGTATAAAATTCAAATCACATTTTGAAAATTATATGAAATTTAATTTATACTTCAATCCCACGTAAACAAATACATGAACATACATCATATTATTGAATTTTATTTTTTAGAAATTAAAATCCTATAAGATTTAAATAATTCTTTTTGGTATCACTTTTAATCATTTGATAGTTTTTAAGCTTTTGATATATTTTATTTTTCGTAAGTGTAATAAATTCATGAAACTTGACATAAGCTTTTTTAATTACAAAACGTTAATACATCGTTTTTAAATTTGAACAGGTTAATATGTATCTGAAAACTTGTACTTAAACTTCCTTTATTACTCGTATGTATGCGTAAGAATGAATTTATTTACTGACCTATAATAGAGAATTTTACAACATTTAACCAACACGAGTTTATACTCTTTAAATCATTAATCTCCCTTTCAACATTGACATTTCGCACAAAGCGACCATCGCGGAACCTTCCCTTTTTTATACGGCGTCAGCAGGAGTGAATGGATGATTTGTTTGCATCGGCCCGACGTTGGCATGTATCTGCGGGCGCACTGCCAAAAGGAGATCTTTCAAACGATCGCGTTTTTCTCTCTCGCGCGGACGTCCCAGGGGGTCCGGGCCAGCGAGTGCACCGTGTGTTAATTTAATTAATGATCTCGATTTCAACCTTAAAATTTTGCGCTGCGCCACGATAAGACCCCGCATTCACATAGACATGCATGAGAGAGCAGCTCCACACACCGGCCCGCGCTTGCAACGACATCATGAGATATGTACTTTCAGCCCTCAAAGGACAGGCTCGCCTTTTTCGCAACGCAAGAGACAAGCCGCGCATGACCGAGTGATCGCGAGCGCCTACATGTCTTTTTATTTTCATTCTGCCGGCGTGTGTAATCTGACTCTCGTTGTTTTCTTTTGCGGGTTTCGTCTTATTTTGGGCTTTTGCAATGCTTCATGCTATCGTCACTTGATGAAAAAGAAAATTGTTCTGGTAAAAAGGTTATTTATGGATTTATATATTTATTTGTTTACAAACAAGCATAAAAGATCACGTCGCAGTGGTAAAATATAAGCATATATTATTATTAAATTAAAGTGTCAAAAGATAAAACTGTAGCTATCATTCATTCATGTCTCAATTTATTAATAAGAGGTTTCGTTTTTCGTACATAAAAGACACCAAACGTGTCGGTTTTTATCGGAGTTATCTTGTTTGTCTGCACTTCGCAATTCAAGGTTAGACATTTATTACACGTAAGTGCGAATATTATTCAGATCATTTACAGGTCATCAATTTCCAAATTATACCTCACATTTAAATGCACTTTAACTTTTATTAATAGTTGTTTATATGATACATGTACCTGCACATATTGCATTCGAAACAAATAGATTTATTCTGTTGTGTATTTAACACTTTCGCGGTAACTAATGTATAAGACGATCTTATCAATTTTTTAAAAAGATAAAAAAATAGAAAAGTTTCAGGGAAGCTTCGTCATGACTAATGTTTTAATAGTAAATAATGTGAAAAGTTTCGATCAACACAATAGGAAGTAGTTGAAAAAAAATCAGCTCTCAATGTAACTTAAGCAAAGTTTCTATTAGTGTACATAATGAAAGCCGCGCGCTCTCTGGCCTGCTCGCATAATTGGAAGTTAATGCGGCCTATTTGCGAGGCGTCAGTATAGATATATAGGAGGTTGAGCGAGATCGGGTCGAGAAAAGCGCGTGAGCAGCGTTCGCGGAAAAAAGCGCGAGAATAGCTGTAATTACGTGAGGTTGCAGATAAACAAAGTGACCAGCTGGATCGACGCCAGCTTCATATACTCGAGCAGCGAGGCCTGGGCCAACACGATGCGATCCTTCAAGAACGGCAGCTTCCTCATGGAGCCCACCAGGCAGTTCCCCGTGCGCAACACTATGCGGGCGCCCCTCTTCAACAACGCCGTACCCAACATCATGCGCTCTCTGAGTCCTGAAAGACTGTATTGTGAGTGTGCACTGAATTTCATATCGCATAATGTCTTTTTGAAATTTGCGGAGTTAAAATCCCACTCTAAATGTCTTCAGGTTTGTGTTTTCAAACTTTTGGCGTAAATCTCACCGAACGTAATTCGGGTGAGATTTTCCTTCCGAAAATTTTAGAAAGTATATATAGGCATTTAAACTTGACTTCTTATATCCTTTAAATTATCAATGAACTTAAATTAATGATAAATACACTAATGTGTCTAAAAAATTCGGGATCAATATTTCTTTGTTATAATTCATAACATTAAATAAATGCTATTAAAATGGTGCTATTAAAATGGAAACACTTAAACATGTAAAATAAAAATAATGAAAACAACGGATTTTGATGAGACTTTATAGGAGATAGAGCTTTCTGGAATTAAAACATAAAGCTCAGTAAACTGTCGGTACACCATCACTAATGTACGTCAAATGTGCTTAGTGTCAATAAAAAAAAATATCATCTCTACAATAAAAGAAAGTAGAAAGAGCTTTTTGTCACACATGCATGATTTTCGCGATTTATTATGCTTGTAAAGCGGGCGTAAAATGGCTGTTTTCCGACCGGCGGGCAGAAAAGCATTTTACCTATCAGACAAAAAGTAGTCGCTTTTCGCGCTACTAAAAAAACCGGTAAGTTTGTATTTTTCACGAAACAAAGACATATGTGACAAAAAGTACGGTTGTATCATGGGTGAAAAGGCTTTTCACCCTTGGTATATACAATATACTATTATTTCAAACATTTTCATTATTCAATTGTTTCATTTTGTTTTACGGTTATGAAAAATCGAATATGCTGACGAAAAATACATGCAAAACGATCGAATTTAAAATAGGTAAAAATCCTCGTTTTCTTGCAATTTTCATCAAAATCTTCAATTTTTCATAGTATTGAGTTCATATTTTTATGCAAAACAAATCGCGAAATAAAGCTCTTTTCGTCTACTTTTATTATCTTTTGGGTAATTATTTTTACATAAGAATTTATGGAGTCGGATCAAAAGTAGATGCTTATTTGGGGTACAATAGATTATATCTTAATAAGAACCGGGACCTAATCCGATTACTAGGCTTTATTTTTGAATTTAGAAACCATCTCCCGTATCCTTAACAAAATCCATTTCCGAAACGTTGTCTCTTCTCATATCCTTGTTAGTACATTCTGTATAACTTTTTACCGTAAATTCAAATAGAAAACGACCAAAGATGCCTTTAAATTTGATAATACTTAACAGAAATATTTACTGTTTCTTTAATTCAGTTCAATTATTTATAATATACATTATGAGTATTTATCGTTATACAGTGATAAGTAAAATTTTTGTTTAAAACGCTAAACATAAACTATGGATTCTGTTTTGATACTAATTAACGTAAATTGGGTCCGGAATTATAAGTATTGAATCATCAACATCAATGGTTACAACCTGTTTTATACAATTACATTAATTTAGATTATTAGGGCGAGAAATGCAATTTTATGCAGAAAACTGGGACTTGGACATGCTACAAAACAGACATTTTAGACATATTTTATTCATTTATTTTTAAAATAGTGCAGCTCAACATTTAAAACGTTTCTACATTTTTAGGTGACTATGATATAAATGTAATAAAACCATAAAAATATTTTTTCTTTTGGATATGTAAGTGCCTCAGAGGTCTGGATACAAAATCTACAACTTGCGGAGGAATTACCTATATGTATGATAAGTAAATAATAGTTGAATACCAAAAACTATATATATATATATATAGTTTTTGTACATATATGCATATATATATATAGTTTTTTGTATTTTGAAAATATAACGTCATCATTAGTACGTTAAAAGTATGTTAAGAAAATCATAGTCTAATTCATATTTAGTATCAACCTACTTTATTATGAAATTCAAACAAGACATGCATTACAACAGAAAAAAAATTAAAGTACGTTCGTAAAAACATAAGATACATTGTTGCACTCTATACATTTTCTCGACTTTTAAACATTACGTTTCTTCTGTATGTAGCAATAGCTTATATCAGTTTTCAATTTCTTCAGTTACGAACTGCTAAATAAAACATTAGGAAGTTTAAGGCATTTTTAGTTTGTGTTAACCGGGAATTCTTGTTAGAAAATTCAACAGTAGTACATTATTCAATCTGTGAAGTCACAAAACACTTAAATCAACAATGTTGCAGTGCAGCATGTTTATAAAGTCAAAACTATAATCTTAACGTAAATACAAATGATACAAAAATTAAGCGTTTCTTCTTTTTTAATTTTAGTATTAGGTGATCCAAGAACTAATCAGCATCCTCCACTACTTGTCTTTGGCATTTTATTCTACCGATGGCACAATGTTATTGCAGCGCGCGTGCAATATGAACATCCTGAAATGTCTGACGAAGAGATATTCCAAAGAACAAGAAGAATCGTCGTGGGAACTTTACAGGTACAAGACAGTGATAATAATTATTTTATTATATAATTTTTAACAGAATAAATTTAAAATTATTATAAAGTATATTATCACAGTTTTTTTACAAATACATTTCAGCTGTTAATGCATTTTGTGTACCATAATTAATTTCTGGACATAACATAATATTACATTATAATTATGCACTCTTCAGTGTATTATCTGAGAATAAATATAATTAGTACGAGCATATGTACTTAATTTGAACATTTTCGATAATACATCATTTATGTGTACAATGGATCCCATAAGTTACATGCGATTATTAAGCTCTTATACTGTCAGTATTATGTATGTTTGACATATATATTAGTTAAAGTTTGTTTGCAATTTTTTTTCAACACGCAACTGCATTTGAGTACCCTCGTTTCCGATGCAAGTTTTTATGAGACAGCGTTTATTGTACATTCCTTTATATACTTGTTTTATTATATCATTAGGGAAATATAATTGAAAAGACAATAAAGTCTTATATAAGATAAAGTCATATGTGTCATACAATTACATCATTTATGCTTTTAAAAAACATATTTGATAAAAAAATATATTAAAAGACAAATTTCATAGTCAAAATAATACAATCTACACGTACCTATATTTAAATCAAAGTATACCTATTCCTTTATCTCAAATATTCCACTCACGTATAAAACATTTCACGCATTAAATACAATTGGCATCAAAATCTACTCTTCTTCCAATTATTTTCCGTCTAACAATATAGTATACTTTTACCAGTACAGTGCACGTTGCCAAGACTTTGAAATGCCTCATACATAAACTCATTCTAACACATAACGTGTATCCCTGATGCAACGAACTCTCGCGGATAATCGCTTTACAATCGCTCTCCGCATGCACGTACAGTTTTCAATCGCACGCGTTTCGAAAATTAATACAAGCATTCCTGCACACCAGTTCCACTATTATATCCACACATCCAAAAAATAAAAGCCAAACGGCGGCACAGTTCGCAAAGCGCCTTGGTTTGATTCGCGCGCACAGCACATGTTAAATTATAGGTATACCTACAACTATCGCTTCTCGAAAAACGACTATCTATCTATCAACCATCTATCGCACGAGGAGGTACATAACGGAGGCAACGCGAAGGTATTGTACTATATAGTGTGCGCGCGCGCCAAGGTGTACCAGCGAATCGAGCCGAACCGCAAAATTGCGCAACGAGAGCGCAAAGCGTGTAACGACGATTACCTCTGCCACCGCAGCGGCAGCGACTTGTCCTCGTTGTTGCCGCTCGTTACTCTCTCAAGTTCACGACTTGGCACCGGCTGCTGCTCCTATACTTATACTCTATGTTGTAGGTACCTCCGTGCCTTTTTCTCGCGAGCGCGAGCGAGCTTTAATGGACGAGAAGGAAACGCGAGAGACGTCGAAGGTGAAAAGTGATTGATTAGAGAGAAACGCTGCGTATAGTTCGCTTAGAGCTATAATCGTTGGAAAGGATGTGAGATTGAGAGGGAATTAGGTGAAATAAAAATAATCGATGATTGTGCCGGGTAAAAAGTAACGCTTTATGAGAATTATTTTATAAATAGCGACTATACATAAGTATCCTTGCGCGAAATCTAATTGAACGTTATTAGCCGTTGTTTTGCAACACTGACTTATGCTTACGTTGAAAACTTTTAGTATCTCCGTATCAAATTTTGTATTCATATAAAGTGTACTTAATATATTACTGTACATTATTATTATGTGGCTTTTGTGGTTTCATGGTGTAGTTTAAATAAAAATAATCACTGGTGATTTTACAAATTATCATGGTACAAATGCAAACAATATAACTTCGAAATTCAATCATAATAATTTTAATAACGTTTTAAGCCCTAATTATGATAGTAACAACAATAAGAACATAATCTTTTACAATTTTCCAATCGAAATAAATTTTTATTTTTTAATCTAAGAAAAATATTTTAAACTTAATCTTGTACGCTTATTAAACTATAAGGAATAATTTTATTTGTACATCACGAACAATCATAAGTTATTTGAAAAATAAACTTTACGTACAAGAAAATGGTTAAGTGGAGCAACTGTAATAAAAACGTTTGACAAATGTTCTAGATTTATGTAAGACAGAAGAAACGGTAATTTTTTAACCTTAACTGTTTTAGTTTATTAACGTAATTTATGTATTGAGAACTGAATAATTTTCTTTTCTTCTACTAACATTAATAACTAAATTTATTATTCAAGGTGTCTTTTAATTTTAAAGGAATTTTATAATATGGCATGAACAATTTACACAAACACTTATAAAAACTAAAATGATTCGCAATTCATTCTCATGTTTGTAAATACAGTTGTATGGATACATTGAAAGTTCTATTAACTTAAATATTTTAGAATAGAAAATAAATAAATGATTATTATTCATGTATATTAAGTATGGTAATATAATTTATGGTCAAACTTAATATTAATTTTTTTTAATAACTTAATTAAAAAGTTAATTTTTTTTATTATTTTCTGTTTGATTTTACAAATTAATCCTATCTTTAATTTAATCGAAAATTTACATGTAATTAGAATTCCACTCGAACAAATTTTAAGTATACATAATAACATCCTATACATACTTTTGCAAGTAAAAAAATATTTCGAGACTTTATTGCCGAAACGTAAATAATTGATTGGACAGCCCTGCATCTCATAAAAGTTGCCGATACATGAGGCTTTTTTATGCTTCGTCATCATGCAAATTTTACAACTTACGATAGAAATTACGAGAATTGGCAATGTCCAATTATTTACAATTCTGTTAGTAGAACTCGAGGCTCCTTTATACTCCTGCTTGTGCCATAACACGAAATTACTGCCAAGCCTTACTGCATCTTAAAAAAGATAAACAATTTATTCGTCATTATTCTTGAACCACTTCAATCTACCCTTCGTATACCAACTTTGCTAAAAAAACGGCGATGAACAAATTATTTAAGAAAAATAGAGCAAGTAAAAAAACTGAGGCCCAAGGTAGACGCCTCGGTGTAACGTATACATTACAAAAATAAATAATGGTCTCTAGAAGCTGGTGGTGCTGCCGTGAGGCCGAGGAGATGGTTTTGCGACCACAATAATAATTACCCTCGAAAGAGGGTAATGTCACTTACACACACTCGTGGGCAATTTTCACATACTACCTAATTTCAGAAACGCGTCCACATTTCCCTGCCTCTGATATTTTTCTCTTCTTCTCGTTGCAGAACATAATTATGTACGAGTACCTGCCATCACTACTGGGCGAGAAAATCCCGGCCTATGGCGGCTACAAACCAGATCTTCATCCGGGCATCAGCCACATCTTCCAGAGCGCGGCCTTCCGCTTCGGCCACACGATGATACCGCCCGGTATCTATAGGCGCGATGAACAGTGCAATTACAGGATGACCCAGACCGGACAGCCCGCCATCAGGCTGTGCACCACCTGGTGGGACTCTAATGTGAGTGTGGAATGATCGGTCTTGTTGATTGAACGAGCGTGAATCGTAAGATTTTGAAAGAGTTTCCATTGGAAAGTTCAAATAAATATACATTATCTGATATATTTATTATTTTATGTAATAGTTAGTAGATAATAACGAACTTTCATCAAATTTTCTTTTCCACGAACGTTTTCTTAGTAAAATGCAATTTAAATGTTAACATTTTCTCTCTATATGATATTGATATTTAGGCGTTGATCATACACCTACGCTTATGTAGACAGCGAGCGTGTCACACTACAAGCGTGCCTATACAAAGTACATATCATAAAATATTTATGTGCGACAGATTTTTGTCTAAGAAAAAACTTTCGCCTTTTACAGATTAAGTGCGACCATGAATATATTGAAGTAAAAAATGAATAACTTGTTTAGATCTGTGATTTGCAAACACATGATTTTTGAAACCTTATGATGAACATTAGATACACGTGTCTGCAATATTTGTATTAATAATTAATTATCATTATTATTTGATTCTGTGATCTAGAAAAGGTTGAGCTTTATAATGTATGCAGGTATCGTTATACTTTTGTTATTTTAACAGAAAAATATACATAAAATAAAATACTATAATATAAGTAGTTCTTAAAAGAATAATTTATTTAATTAGTTTAGAAGATGAAGTTTCGAATTTATAATGAATTTCCACTTTTTTTGTTAAACTGGTCATGAGAAGCTAATAAATAATAGTATAATAAAAAGTTATATCGTATGATTTTATACGATTTCCTAACATCGGTCGATTCATCCAACATTTTTCTTCTAAAGCTACTAAAGAGTAAAATATCTGGAATCTCTTGAATGATTAAAAGATTCAAATCTAGTTTGTATTTTTATTTGATTTTTTATAGATGCATTTTAATCTACAGTATAATTGAGCGATTAATTAGTCTAAGATTCCGCTATAATGGAATCGCATAGCAAAAGATAATGAGAATTATCCGGAAATTGAAAATGGTCCAAACAGAAACTCTTTTAACGTAACTGCAGTATTTCCGTAATCTCAATACTCTGGGAAGAATGTTGACGTAAAAAAGACGTATTTGAGAATTGATGTTGGTCTCAATGCTTATGTTAGTTAAAAAATACCTTTCCAACTTTAGATCAGAGGAAATTGATTATATAAAAATATATTCAAATAATTGTGATAAATATAACTAGGTTTGATAAAATTATTTTTTACTCAAATACCTATTAAACTCTACTAATTTATATTATTTGTGTCCGTGGCACGAATCATGATTCTCCGTATTATCGTTTACATAAAATATGAATGGAATTTCTAATGCAATTATTATTTTAGGTTTTTCTATTTTTACCCATATAAGCATGATTTACACATCAATTTATCTAAATGTCACATGTGCGAAGCTTTGAAAGAGCTCTTTACGCTGCACAAACTATCAAGCGATCTTTTTCCCCATCAAGATAACAAAGTCGTCCAGAGCCCATAACAATTTTCCCACACAGAAGCACAGTAGATGATAAAGAAAAAAATTAGAATCCACTTGCAGCGCGTTTCGCTACGATCGGATCCATGCTGCGAGCTCGCAACCCGTCAAGTACGAAAACGACATTAAAACGAGAAAGAACACGCAAGCGCGGAATCCCTGCGCGACGCGACGAACGGCAAGGATTGCCTGCACAAGCGATGTGGGTTATCGGCGAATTATCTTGACCGTGGCGCGCCGTAATAACGACGCGTCTTGGGAAAGTAAGCCAGCGCAGTACACGCGAGCACCAAGTTATGACAGGCAGTAAACCTACTAGTCTCTGCAGCGGCGTTATAAATGCACCCGGGGCACTAAATGCATCATCCAGTAGTTATTGACCTCCACGGGAACGCGCGTGTTAGCTACAATCTGAACTCGTGATGATTATATGGAGCATTCTGTGTCAAACAACATTATAAAATTACGTTACATAGCTATGGAATATGACGTTGTAAAATTCTTGGAGGCTGAGATGCGTTATTTTTAAATATGTGTAAGAAATAAAAATTAGCTTTATTAGTTTTAAAAAATTTGTTTACTTTCTTCAACTGCAGTATTAAATTCATATGTATAAATATTATAAGTTTTATATTTTCAAGAATAATAAAGTAAATTTATAAACATTT
Source organism: Gastracanthus pulcherrimus (assembly GCA_949152435.1). Taxonomy (NCBI): domain Eukaryota; kingdom Metazoa; phylum Arthropoda; class Insecta; order Hymenoptera; family Pteromalidae; genus Gastracanthus; species Gastracanthus pulcherrimus. Next base: position 129,220,294 of record OX424574.1, read on the forward strand.
CTAGTTTTCAATATGCTACGACTAAAAGTATTTTTTATAAATAAAATAACAGAAACGTTAAATTCACCCCTCAATCGCAGACATTTCAAATGTTTTAAATTCATAACTTTTATATAAATGTTGACTTTGGATACTTTTCATTCGACATGGAATTACTTTCCATAATATATTTAATGCTGCTGAACTTTATACGTCATCGTTATATACTTGCCCCTAATACAAGTTAGGTGACCGAGACGAACAGCGAGTAGAATTTCTTCTGTTTCTATTATGATTAGTTTCATCGTGTGCACTTTAGTTCTCAAAGTTTCAGTGTTCAGAAGTTAATGAATGTCTACTACTTTGTTAGAAATGAGCGGTCGCGGCGATCTTCTTCGTAAATTGTTTTCTCATTATATAATTTTTAATGATTGTATCGTATAATTTATAATTACATAAGCAATTAGCCCTGCTATTATTATTACTCGTTACGAAATTATATACAGCTTACAGTGCAACTAAGAACGATTGCTGAATGTTGAATCTTAGAAATCATTACGGTGTGTTCGCACCCATCGATTGCCTAATTTATGATGTAGGAGGAATGTAACTCTTTTCCTTTTCTGCAGCAGATTTCTTGTTAAAGTCAACAAATCTATTTAGAAAACAATACAACGTGAACACAAAAATGATTATTATACATTTATAAGAAAAATCACATAATAGGTAGTACAGAATTCTTTGGTAAATAAGATTTTTAAACCATTATATATTACTTTTCCATAATCATATAATGCAACTGCATTCAATTCGTCTGGTCTTTTTCAATGCTTTTCGCGAACCTTTACAAGTTAGAAATGAAAAACTTTATTCATAAACCAATCGCTAATTGTTTATAAACTTTAATTTATAGTATAAATTTATCAGATAGTTGAACTACATATTAAGTACGTGTAAACAAGATGCTATCAGATACAAGCATAATGAAAAAATAATTGATACAATAAAATCCTTGAACATATTCGCATAAATGACACTGCAATTAGGTAAACTTCATAACTGTGAATTACCTAAAAAGGAAACATCTTTTTAATTCACAATTTTTTAAAGACATCTGTGTTGAAATCGGCATAAAAACTTTACTTTATTCACTCCAATTTGAGAAATACATGAAAGTACAGTACGCCAGTTTGTAAAGAAAACAACTTACACATACTATACACCAGTTTCATAATTTCCACAAATAACACCAACAAATTCTCACCTCCTTTAGGAGATTTTGGCGAACAGCACGGTGGACGAGCTACTGATGGGCCTGGCGTCGCAGGTCGCGGAGCGCGAGGACAACCTCCTCAGTACCGATATCCGCAACAATCTATTCGGCCCGATGGAGTTCTCGCGCCGCGACCTCGGCGCCCTAAATATCATGCGCGGCCGCGACAATGGCCTGTCGGACTACAACACGGGACGCGTCCACTTCGGCCTGCCGGCCCGCAAGACCTGGAACGAGATCAATCCCGAATTGTTCAAGCGCAACCCCGAGCTGCTCAGGACTCTCATGGAGATCTACTCAAACAATCTCAACAATATCGATATTTATTTGGGCGGTATGCTGGAGTCGACCTCGGGTCCCGGCGAGCTCTTCACGGCTGTTATCAAGGATCAGTTTTTCAGACTGAGGGATGCTGATAGGTTCTGGTTCGAGAACGAGCAGAGTGGGTTAGTTGGATCTTTGTCTTTTTTCTCTCTAAAAGCGACTAGAGATTCACAAAAATAATCTTTGGAGTAACATTTTTGTAGAGAGGAAAGAGCTTTTTCTTTTTATATACTTATACTACTATTATGAAAATACGAACAATGATTTATTGCTTAAAATTAGGTTAATTAGAAATATTTTAGTTTTTCTTAATACTTAAAATACATTCAATTATCAGAATCCTGAATCTGTTTTCAAATAAATTTTACGTAGTTCTAAAAATCCGAAAACACTTCTCCAACACAGACTATGATTATATGTAATCTCGATCGTTACGTGAAGAAGTAGTTATTATAAACTCCGTATATCCTCAAGGTTTAACTTTCTTCGATATCTTCTCTAAAACACGTAAGATCACGAAATAGAAGCGAAACTCATATTTGTTTCACGGTCGCTGATGCGACGCCGATAAAGATAGGTACATATATAATCGAAAGTTGTCTGAACGTCGGCGTAGAAAGCAGAAACATCAGATTTGCTGTGCATGTAACAATCTCTCGGTAATATTATTTTTACTTTTATACCGATTTACATTAAAACAATTTTGCACACCTCGGTTCGCAGAATCTTCACAAAGAGCGAGATAGAGGACATAAAGAAGGTGACACTGTGGGACATCATCGCAAACACGACTAATATAGATCCGGATTCCATACAACACAACGTTTTCGTATGGGCTAATGGTGACCCGTGTCCTCAGCCATTTCAACTAAACTCCTCGATGTTAGAACCATGTGTACCCCTTCAACGCTACGATTACTTTGAGGTAATTATTTTTTCTATAAAGTTAAATTCCCATAAAATGGACAAAATTGAAACTAAAATAATGATGGTACAACTATCGCAGATATAGGAAAACTAACAATTTTATTACACTGCACAAAATCTTGAGATACTTATAGAAAGTAATAATTTATACGTATACAGTATTTTCCTGGCTGCGAAAAAAGTTTTTCTAAAGAATATTTGAACTAAATACCTTAAACATTGTGTAAAGCGATAAAATTGTCGGTTTTCCCATCCTTTCAACATACTATACCATCATTATTATAGTTCTAGCTTTCGCTGCTTTATGAGAATTAGCAATGCCCTTAGCACTTTTTAGTGTTACCATTACCAAGGTAATTTTATTGTTTTGTTTTTGGCAGAAATTATTTTATAAATTATTTTTATATAAAATTTTGTTATCTTAAATTTAAAGTCGGACAATTAAATAATAAAAAATGATATTAAATGATAAATTACTATAACCATATTATCTAGTTTAAACATATTCATAAATTTTTAACATTTCTTTATCTAAATTTATTGTTTAAAAATTAGTAGACAATATTATCATCTGCGTTTGAAAGTGTATACTAAAATACAAACATTCAATATTATGTAAATTCACAAAATTAAGTATGCACTTTCATTAAAATCTGCATAAATATGGCGCTCTTCATAATATTTTCATCCAAAGTACAGTAACTATACTACTAGATGGAATAATGAATACTTCTGAAATTATGTAAGAAAAATGATATTCATTTTCCTTAGCGCGATTACTTGCATGCATATCAAAAATATTCTTCCTAATAAGTATTCTTAGAAAAAGTAAAATGTTCTTCGAACTCTACAAATACGATACTTATTCTATATTTAAACAAATAAGAAAATCTAGCATAATTGCATGTGCTCCAGATACGTATATATGGCTATCTTAGAAAGATCTTCGAAAAAATTATAAGTACTGCAAACGATCCCGCATGCTATATTTAGACGGTCACATGGAAATTTCGCGCGCACACTGGCATTTATTTCTCATTTTTCAGTACCAAGCGGACACTTCGTCCTGTTTGCACATTTAATTTCTCGCTCGGTGCACGCGTGCGAGCACAGCAGCGGGTTACGCAATGTGTACAGCGGAAGAGTGTAATATACGTGCGTGTGTGTGGGCGCGTCGAGAGTCGCGCGAGTGAAACGCTCGGCTTTATCGGAGCGCGCGATGTGGACGGTTGTGCAAAAAGAGGAAGAGATTTGTAAATATGCACGAGAAAATGCGCTTGAACTGTCGTTTCGTTTTCTTCTTCGTCGAGCTCGTGTCAGTGGCACACGCTTGTAGCCTGGCAAAGAGTCAATCACGCGGTAACGCTCTCGAGAAGGCTGTTAATTTTGAAATCGATGAAATCAACTGCAACCGAATGCGGCGAGACTATTTTCTAAATTAAAGTTGAGTAAACTATGCGAGTTCTTGTTAAATTCAAGTTCTTGATATTCCAGTAGACATGGTTTGACAATTTTGTTATTAATTTCGTTATTAATATTTCAAAATTCCTAATGTTTTATATATTCATGAAATATCATGAAATAGCATAAAATATACATATAGAATATACTTATGATATTGAATGAAAAAACTTTGAATAAACCTGTTATCTGAGGTCACTTAATTATATAGACTTAAACAGTCTAAAGATTTGTAAATTGAATTTAATGAAGACAATAAGTAGTACACTATATCGGTATCTTAATTTAAAATTCTTGATAATCTATTATTTATTTATTACTATACCTTTATATGTTATCACTTCTAAAAATATGAATTTTTATTAACGAAAAAATCCTTTCAATTCTAGAATATACATATGGAGAATAATATTCTTTAATTATTTTTCATAAGAAAAAAGTTTTCAAAAGATTTTAGAGGATGTTGTTTAAGCTGCACAAAAGCAAGAGTGTTTTATGTAGTTTAACATAAACTTGACCAAATATTAAAATATATATGCAAATTTGGTTAAGAGCCCATGTTTTTCAAGAGTTTCTGCAAACTTGAAAAAGTATTAATTACGTCTTGACCTTCGCGGATAGGACGAACAGCCGGAAATCATTATAAGAAGATCCGATTTTTTGCCGAAACAGCCACATAAAACCTGCCACGCTCTTTATGCCCCATTAACTTATATACGTCTTTCTTTTCTTTCCGAACCAAAAATTACAGGGTAGCGAGTTCGTCTACATCTACGCGTGCGTGTTCCTGGGCTTCATACCGATCCTGTGCGCGGGGGCGGGCTACGGCCTCGTCAAGCTGCAGAATCGTAAGAGGCGCCGGCTGAAAATCCTGCAGGAGGCCATACAAAAGAGAAACAGTAGCGACGGCAAAATTAGCGTCGACAAGATGATCGTGCGCGAGTGGCTACACGCTAATCATCGGCGACTCGTGAAGGTCAAGTTCGGTCCCGAGCCAGCTCTTTACATTGTCGATCGCAAGGGCGAGACTCTCCGGACGTTCAACTTTAAGGAGCTGAACAGCGTCAGCATCGAGGAATCTCAGGTACATTTTCTTCATCTCTTTAATGCTGTATGAACATGAAAAATATAGTCCTCTTTGACCAATTACTTTCAAAGTAGCTATAATATATGCATGTGGATCGGGTTCTCGCCTAGAAACTGTCCGTTTGTCTCTCGCTAATTTTAATTCTGAAATAAGATTTTCAAAAGTTTTCGATTAAAATTGAATACGGCTAACCGTAAGTAAGAAAAAATATACTTTCTTCAATCATATGTTGTCTATTTCATTACAGGCATATTTGGTTTTATACGAAAAATGTTCAACATCTGACTTATAATTTTTCTATCCATTACAATGATATTTGATAGAGTACTTTTTTATAGCTAAATATGTTGACGTAATCTTCCTAAATAGCTATTTATATTTTCTTGATCGCTCTCGACAGGCACTAGAGAGAATTTTAAATATAAATCTAATCTTGAACACCTGCTAAAAACATAATTTCGCACATTATAAAACTATTTTTAAAATTAAAAAGGTCAAAAGGCAAAAATTATCAATTCCGGTCTTTTAGATCCGACCAAACAACATTATAAGAATTTCTCATTGAATAGCATTCTCTTTTCAAAATAAGTCCACTTTTTATTTGTTTATTTATACCAAGAATCTGGTTTATTGCTAATCAGTTAATGTTTTTAAATAAAACCTGAATATTTTTAACTAGTTATTCACAATTTCAAAGTTTCATAGAAGTTAAATGAATTATACAGTGTAGCAAAAGTAGTGTAATCTAAAATAACTAAAATAACCATTTGAAATGCAATTGTAATGAAATATAATTATCCCTGACATCAATATTTATAACTATATTTATAATAAGAACAAGGATTTTAAACGCAACAGACATTATTTAGAGTAAGAAAATTGAAAAGTGCATCACACAACATTTAATATTTGATAGAAACAGATTTATTCAAATGCAATAAATTATTATTATCAAAACTTATCAAATAAAATACCGGATGACTAAAAAATATCAATCTCTCAAGCAAAATAAATTACGCAAAAATAAATATTTTAACAAATACTAATGTCGTTTGAATTTTCACTAATAATTATGCAAATTATTTACGCAATTTTAAGCTGAAAAAGATAGATCGAAGCGCATTGATAAATTTCCAAATTGATTTAATTTATAATTGAAGTAAATCAGTTCCGTAAAGCGTTTAAAATTAAAAAGACATTCAACATCCACATGAACTTACATGAATATTCACTTAATAAAAGGACAATAAATCCTTCATTACGACAACGTCAATTTATCTTCAAGTCAACTTTTTCTCCTATATATATACATACGCGTGTGTGTAGTGTGTGTATGCATGTGTTTAAGAATGAAAGCTTGCTACAAATTTATATCATATTATAGTATGTACAATATATACATCATTATGCTTTTAATATTAAAACACAAGTTTTATATTTAATATATAAAAAAATAAAAGATTATACTACATAGTAAATTAACTTATTAAATTAAAATCACATACACTGTAGTAAGGACATTTGTAGTAATCTCATGCGTTGCACACAATATATGTTATGTATATACTATTAGAAAAAAGATTCAATGAGCAGGATGATAATTGTTGGTAAAAATGAGATTTTTTCGGTCAATTTATACAGAACGTATTCAGTACAACAACGGCACTACATAAAAATGTTTCATAAAAGATAAGCTTCTCTTGAAAATCAATTACCCGTTACGAGCCCATGCAGGCAGTTATAATGCACACATCCGCGTCGATTAATCAGAGCTGACGCTCGCGCGGTCGCTTCTTCGGCTGCAGGAGACGGAGTCGGGCCAGAGCAAAGGCCTGGTGCTGCTGAGGGTTCCACGTGACTACGACCTCGTCCTTGAGCTGGATTCGCTGAGCTCGCGCCGAAAGTTCATTGCGAAACTGGAGACGTTCCTGACGTCGCACAAGAAGCACTTCACGCTTATCCAGACCAACAGGGACATCATGCTCGCCAAGGCGGAAACCAAGGAGCGGCGCCAGAAGAAGCTCGAGCAGGTAAGCTCTTTCGCGCCGAGTGCCTTGACCTACGGCAACGACCGCTCGCGTTCCGAGCAGAGAGACAGCTGGCAGAGAGAGAGAGAGAGAGAGAGAGAGAGAGAGAGAGAGAGAGAGAGAGAGGAGCATGAGTATCTTCGCGCCCGAGATGCAGCCTCAGGCAATTTCTCTCTCTCTCTCTCTCTCTCTCTCTCTCTCTCTCTCTCTCTCTCGGCTCAGCTCTTGGCTACCGCCAGCTTGTATTTTATGGGCAAGGGGAGGCGGAGCCGCCGCCGGCAATTTCGGAAACCTTCCTGGCTATGCGAATGCTGCGTATGAGGATATGCAGATGTGACCCGGGACGGACTCGTTAAAATTCAGCAAAACAATGTATGTCGGCGTTCTTCCGAAATCTTACGTGATGGTTTGAGCGGCACAGGATAAAAGTCTCTTTTAGAAGAATTCCTAAGAGATGGAATGCAGCGGATATTAGAATTTGACTTTCCATGAAATTCTTGGATCTGATGATTTTCCTGTTTTAATTTTGGTTTGTGGTGGAACTGACAAAAGTGTATAATTGTGCGTAACGATAAAATTGTTCAAACGCCTGCAATATCAATCTTTTTGATTTCTCTTATGTTTTTATTATAAGGAGGATGTCAGATGTGACAATGTGCATTTATACAGACATCATCATAAATGTATACAAATAATTTTATCCAGTCGTATACGTGTCCCATGCGTCAATTTCTGATCACGTAGTGACAATTTTCATGATTATAATAATGTCAACAAACTTATTTTACACGTTATTTTCCTATCGTGTTGTTTCTGAATTGTAACTTCGCATTTTAAAACATGTTTTGCATCTGAATAATCTTTTATTTGCTAATTTGCTAAAAGGTAACAAACGAAAATATTAAAAAAAAATAATGTAATCTTTTTTTTATAGCCTTTGAAGGTTTTAATATTTACGTATAAGTTGGATAAAAATTATATTGTACTTATTTAAGTATAACATTACGGGCTGAATCTTATTCCATCATAACATCCTAGCATCGAAGTCGCGTGCGGAGCACTAAACTGACTCGATTCGACGGACTCGATTCACTACTGTATATAGGTCAGTCGGTTTTTTAAAAAAACACTTTTCAGTTCATCGATAAAGCCATTACCGAATTGACTGTAAGGTTTGTCAGTACAGCTGAGTTTAGCCAAATTGTATTATATTATGTTATTTATTATAACTAAATCTAACTGTTTCTAGTTAAAATACTTTTTTTATCCTATGCAACTCGCACTTTTTATGTGATTTTTAGCATATTACGAATCCTTACAGATCCAAATCCAGATATAATTATAAAATACGATTATAAAAGGCTCATCGTAAGGTAGAATTCAACTAACGAAATTAAATCGTTCTCGTTCAGTTCTTCCGTGAGGCGTACGCCTTGACCTTCGGTCTGCGACCGGGCGAGCGTCGCCGGCGCTCGGAGGACAGCGACAGCGGCGAAGTCGTGACCGTGATGCGCACCTCTCTGTCGAAGAGCGAGTTCGCTAGCGCCCTGGGCATGAAGGCGGACGCCGTGTTCGTGAAGAAGATGTTCAATATCGTGGACAAGGACGGCGACGGTCGCATCTCCTTCCAAGAGTTTCTCGACACGGTGCTGCTGTTTTCGCGCGGCAAGACCGAGGACAAGCTGAGGATCATCTTCGACATGTGCGACAAGGATAGCAACGGGGTCATCGACAAGGAGGAGCTCTCGGAGATGCTGAGGTCGCTCGTCGAGATCGCCAGGACCACCAGTCTGTCGGACGATCACGTCACGGAGCTCATCGATGGCATGTTCCAAGTGAGTGATTGTGCCAAGCCATTCTCAGATTTTATCTTCTTATAATAACATTTATTTACTACGTATATCAACTGGCTCTTGCATTTATTTATCAAGTTTCATTCAGTATTTTTATATTCAATAAATACATGTTGTTGCATAGTTAAATATATTAGATATTTTTTTAAATATTAAAAAATACAAAAATGTATTAAATCTGAAAATTTCTACAGATTTAGAATATTTTTATAAATATAGTATTATAAGAGAAAACGTTCTAAATTATGCTTTAGGGCGCGGGTTTGGAGAGAAAAGACTATTTAACGTACAACGACTTCAAATTGATGATGAAAGAGTATAAAGGAGATTTCGTAGCAATTGGTTTAGATTGTAAAGGGGCCAAGCAGAACTTCCTCGACATGTCGACAAATGTCGCTCGTATGACAAGTTTTCACATCGAGCAACTTCCGCCGGAAGATTCCAAGTGCTGGGCTAAGAAACAGTGGGATGCACTGTCAACATTCCTCGAGGAAAATCGACAGAACATATACTACCTCTTCATATTTTATGTTATTACTATTGCTCTATTTGTCGAAAGGTTTATTTGTGAGTATATATTTTCATTATTGTAAATAATTATTATTATAAATTAAGAAATTTACTGTTATGTATACGTAAGAAAATAATACAATTTTACTAAATTAAAATAGTACCTCGTAAATACGGTATCTTTAGAATTTTAATAATTTAAAGTAATATAATACCACTATCTAAAGGATATACCTATAAAACATCACAAAACGTACACACAATATAATCTATAACTTTTTAACTTACGTGAACAATAAATCAACCATAATTATGTAATTATAAACCGAAAGAAACTTGACAGATCAATTTCTCATGAGCGCGCTGGATAAGAAAATAAATAAAGAAAAAGTAAAAGCCGAGTAAAACCACTTTGCTGCTGTACTATAAGGAAGTATTGGCTGTACAGTCGTGAAATAAATAAAAATAAAAAAATCGTTCACGAGTTAAAAAAGTAACATATTTTATACTATTAATAATATTAATGTAACAAATTATTATCCTGTAAGAAAAATTTCGAGGGTTAAGGTAAAATTGCTGAATTTTAAATTATTTAATATATGGTAATAAAATTATATTGCTTTGCGACATTCCCTATATTCACACCAAAAATAACTTTTTGATGTATCCATAAACCATTAAATTCGCTTAAAATCAAAATAATATTAAAATAAACATTCGAGATAGCCTTCCAAAATATTAGCAAAATTTAAGGATTTTAAGAGTGTCCCAGATCAATAAAGAATATAAACATGAAAATATTTTTGGATCAGTTTTATGGCATTAAGAACTGTACTGCACTATATGTTATAGGTGGCTATATTACCTCGATGTTTATATCATTCGCACGACACGTATATTCATAACAATAAATTTCTTAAAAAAAAAAAGATATTTTCAACAATTGAGTATAGCTAACTATATATCACAAGAACATTCATTTTCATCAGATTATTGCAATATTACACCATTCGTCTGTACTTATTGTAGTAGGTCTTATTCTTCAATGTTAGAAAAATATCATTTTAAAATTTGCATTCATGAATTTATAAAGATATAGCGATACTCACGGTTGTCATTATAGTATTCTTCAAAAGAATGCGCATAATATTTCAATTCGACACTTACTTATAAAATTATTCGATAAAAACATTATTACAAGCACAGTAGCGCAGCGGTATGCTTAAAAAGAAAGGAAAGGATTTATTGTTTTTATTATACGAAGCAGTCATTTAATCCGCTGTCTTTACTGATTGAGTAGCATTACTCGTAGTCGCCAATGCAATACATAATTGCTGAGAGATTAAGAAATAGTCAAGCGCGGATAGTTTTCCTGTTAAAAAACTAATGATGGATAAAATCTGTTTTTTGTTTAAAAATTTTACATTTTCCAATGTAATTATTGTACAAAACAGTAATTTATAAAAATAAATGAATGATCATCTGTTAAAAATCTCTGAACTACGTCAAATCAAGATCATGCTATTGCGACTCCGTAACGAACGTCCCTCTCGCGCAGATTACTCCTTCATGGCGGAGCACACGGACCTCAGGCACATAATGGGCGTAGGTATCGCGATAACCCGAGGCTCAGCGGCCGCCCTGTCCTTCTGCTACAGTCTGCTGCTGCTGACGATGTGCCGCAACACCCTGACCAAGCTCAAGGAATTCTCGATCCAGCAGTACATACCCCTGGACTCGCACATCCAGTTTCACAAGATAGTCGCGTGCACCGCGGGCTTCTTCTCGGTCCTGCACAGCGTCGGACACATCATCAACTTCTACCACGTGTCGACCCAGCCGCTCGCCCATCTGCGCTGTCTCACCAGCGAGATCACCTTCCCCAGCGACGCCAGGCCCACCATATCCTTCTGGCTCTTCAAGACCGTTACAGGTGGGTCATAACGGACTTTTCATACGGCGCGGACCCGGGATTCTAATGGTGTGCGCGCGCACGCCTCATTTTTTTATGTCTTCCGCGTGAATTCCATCTCTCGACATTCTTTCGGAGAGAGGAAAATTTAGTCTAGCGGACTACAGGCTATTGGGATTTGGAAATCCTGCTGTGAGTCTGGCTCCCGCTTGGCTGTTACAGTGTTAATGAGAGGTACAAGAGACATTTAGTTGCTGGACAAAATTATCGTGAAATCTAATCTGAAATTCGTGATCTTATCTTTAATACAGGCGTGAAAAAATGAAAAATTAACTTTCTATTTTTTAGAAAAGTAAAAGGTTTTTATCGCTTACATATTTATTATTGCAAACATAGAGATAATAATTAAAATATGTAAATTTAATATAACGTTTATTGTAATCGTGATCAAATTACGTAAGTAATATATAACTGATCTGATGCATTTTTGTTTTCTTTTATACTATGCTTCGTTTTGTCCACCTCTCTTTGTTTATTTCTTAAACAGAGTGCAAAGTAAATGTTCCACTTTGCAAAATTGTAAAAGTGTGTCACAAAGTAAAAACTTTCTATAATTTTATCGATGCTATTAATATATGTCTGAATCATAATTAAAACTGATATTACATTCAAATCTAATGCACATACGAATTAATTATGAAGGTTTGAATGACCCCCATTATTTTGTAATACAGATACAGGAAATTCTTTGATATTAAAATATAATATTATATGAATATTTTTAATTGCCAAAATTCTGTTCTAAAATATTATAACAATTTATTTGATGTAATATAATATTTTAATGATTTTTGGATGAGTCATTATTAATTAGCTATTTACTCACGCTGTCGTCAAGTATTAGGTGAAAAATTTCGAAATTAGACATTGATCTGGACACACGCCGATCGACGTGACCGATATTTTCATTTTGCTTACATTTCATTTATATACATACTTATGCAATTTCAATGTTCATATTTCAAGATTTTCTGTTTTTTCCTATTTCAAGTTCAAAATACGAGTCAAGATCTAGTTTTAAAAAATCATCTTTACTTGACGAAGAAAATGAAGTAGTTTAGATTCAATTTTTTATAATGATACACAGTATAACATTTTTAATAATATAACATGATACTTTATATAATTCAATATTTTATTTTTATTGTTTCGAAATGTTGTAGGACTGACGGGAATACTTCTGTTTATTGTGATGACAATAATTTTCGTCTTTGCTCATCCTACCATCAGACAGAAAGCATACAAATTCTTTTGGAAGACTCATAGTTTGTACATTTTATTGTACGCGTTATGTTTAATTCACGGCCTGGCAAGGTTAACCGGATCTCCACGATTCTGGCTATTTTTTATTGGTCCAGCGATTCTCTTTGCCATTGATAAGGTAAAAAAATGTATTTAATAACAAGTATGATTCTTTTATTTATTTTCTTCGGAAATCAAATATAAATAATGCTTTATAAAGTATACGATAATGCAGTACATTCCAAATCATATTTATAACATTTTTTGCTAAAATTTAATATAATTATCTTTCTCTACTTATATATTATAAATTGGCATAAACTATTCTGATAAAATAATTTCTATGCAAATTCTCAATAAGTGGCAGTTTTAACAATAAGTTGGCTCTTATTTTGATTGATAGAATACAAAAATCATAAATAATATAAAAAAATTACAACTTCTACTTTAAATATAAAATAGCATTATTACAGAAATAGACAATATTATTATGGATACTATGTATTCTTCTGAGTGCACTAAAAAACTATAAAATTTGTATTTGAAATGATTTGATATACAATGTGTAATCATAATAGCCTAAAATTTAACGAAGAAATATATTTAAATCCAAAATTTACATAGAAGTAAACGTTAGAACAAGATTTATAAATGGTATTTAAAATGCGGCTGCATTCGTCGAAATCCAAAAAAAGAGCTCCATGCCGCACAAAAAAGTCGAAAAACATCGCGATAATATCTCCTAGAACACAACTTCCTCCACGCATTTGAAGTCGAGCGTACCGTGCGGCTACCTCGTTATATCGAACCCCAAAACAAAAGCCGGGCCTCACCGCAACCGAGTAAACGAAGCTATAATTGGCCGGTCTAAAGTCGTTCGTTTCCACGTTCCTCGCTCGGTCCACAGGTGGTGAGCCTGCGTACGAAATACATGGCCCTGGACATAATCGAGACGGAGCTGCTGCCGTCCGACGTGATAAAGATCAAGTTCTACCGGCCGCCGAATCTCAAGTACCTGTCGGGCCAGTGGGTGCGGCTCGCCTGCAGCGTCTTCCGCTCCAACGAGTTCCATTCGTTCACGCTGACCTCGGCGCCCCACGAGAACTTCCTATCCTGTCACATCAAGGCCCAGGGTCCCTGGACTTGGAAGCTGCGCAACTACTTTGACCCGTGCAACTACAATCCGGGCGACGGCGAGCACCCCAAGATCAGGATCGAGGGGCCCTTCGGCGGCGGCAACCAGGACTGGTACAAGTTCGAGGTGGCGGTCATGGTGGGCGGCGGCATCGGCGTTACGCCCTACGCCTCCATGCTCAACGACCTCGTCTTCGGCACCTCGACCAATAGGTACTCCGGGGTCGCCTGCAAGAAGGTACGAATCCATGTGCCGCGGCAGATTAGACTGTTGCTTTGCTTTTCATCTTTGACTCATTTTTCCGGCATTGTGCCTTTTTGACATCGTTTCTATCTGTTTCGATTGATTTCCTCATCCCATTTAAATATCGCCTTAATTTAGTCACGGAATTCACGCACTGACAGTCTGACGTTCTTCTCATATTTTCTTTCGATTTGTGCAAATTATTGGAATTTATAATAGAATTATATTTATTATAATGAAATAGATCTATTGTATTTATTTATTATAAAGTTTGATACAGAAAAAATACAATTATCACTCATTTCTCAATCTTAAATTAGCAGGAATCTTAATATCGCAAATTTACTCAGAATTAAATAATAAATATATTTTATTAAGTTTTAAAATTTATCCAAATTTTCATTTCATTTTATTGTTCATTTTTATTATTCTCAAATTTAAGAATCGAGCCAATTTTGTTATTAAATTTAGTCAAAAGATAGGACAGGTTTTAGTAATATTTAACATTTACATTAATCTTCCAGGTTTACTTCTTATGGATTTGTCCGTCTCACAAGCACTTCGAGTGGTTTATCGACGTTTTAAGGGACGTGGAAAAGAAAGATGTGACAAACGTTCTTGAAATTCATATTTTCATAACGCAATTCTTCCATAAATTCGATTTACGAACCACGATGCTTGTAAGTCTAATAATTGCTTAAATACATCGGGTATCTATATGATTCAGTTATTTAATACTACGTTTTTATTGCAGTATATTTGCGAGAATCACTTCCATAGAGTATCAAAAAATAGTATTTTTACGGGTCTGAAGGCGATTAATCACTTCGGAAGACCTGACATGACTTCATTCTTGAAGTTTGTTCAAAAGAAACATAGTTATGTGAGTATTGAGTTAAATTAAAAGAAAGTAATTATTTTTAATGCAAAACTTAATCTGAGCTTCGATTTTCTATGTGCGTTTTATTCTTTACAACACATAAAATTATTTTCATATCGTTGTATTGTTTGCAGAACAGTACGATTACTAATAGTAAATGTTCTAAGATCATTTAAGTTGGAGTTAAGATTTAATTAAATAGCACAATAGAATAATACACTACATCCTGAAACGCGCATAAATGGATTTTTATTTAAACGATTTTATTCAACAGTTGCTAGTAATATACATGCGTAAAATCAAGATGTCAAATGAGAGTGAAATCGTTTATACTGTACACTCATAAAAATCGACATAAACATTGATAATATTTTGTAAAGATCTTTTTAATTTAGATACGTGATTCATTCTAGCATTATTTGCTCATTTTTTCACATGGCATATTAATCATTCATTTTTTAAAGTAGTATTGCATTAAATTTATTAGAGTACATTATTAATATAGTAACATAATCAAAAATGTAGTTTTGTATTCATTATATATCTAAAGCAACTTTGGTTACATTTTTTACGTGCACTCTTGTGAAAGTAAAGGTGAGTCTCAATAAAATAAACATTTATTTATATATCGCTAAGTGCACAAATTTGGGTCGGGCATCAAATGGAGATGATTAAAAGAAAAGCTCTTCCTATTTATTATTTATTACAGAAGTCTTTCTGTCGATTTCTCTCTATAACACTAAGATATCAGCTCATTAATGTTAGTCTGTTAAGTATACAGTAGTATAATAATAATAATCAGTTGAGATAACAAGATAATATACTTTAAAAAGTATTAAATTCTCATAACATTTTTTTCTCAATCCTACATAAGTACTTAAGTAACAGAAACCGAGTTGATTAAATTCTCTTATAATAGGAATGTATATAAACTTTATATACTTGCTTTCTATTTAAAGTGACAATTTCACTTAAAGAATTTTAGAAAGCGCATTTAACGTTAATGTGTGTGCCTCAATCAAGAGACTCATATCCCGCAAAAGACGCGCCATTGTGAGGTAGAGTGAGAAATTCGAGAATAACAAAAGATTTTGTATTTGTAAATGTAGGTGAGCAAAATCGGAGTGTTTAGCTGCGGGCCACGTCCACTGACAAAGAGTGTGATGTCTGCCTGCGACGATGTAAACAAGGGCCGCCGACTGCCATATTTCATCCACCACTTCGAGAACTTTGGCTGAACGTACCGAAGTAGTATAGCAGGGGCATTGTGCGGCACCAAGTCACGGAATATCCTATTGTCCAATTATTATTTTATCGTTTTTATTTAATGTATTTTTTAAACATTGAATTATTTTTCAAATTCTGAAAAATCCTTGTAAATATTGTTTTGCCTGACGAGGTAATAATGTGAGTGTGTGTATGTACGTTCGGCGTGCGAGTTCTCTCCTTTATTTATGTTATAGCATGCGCGAAAACAGCGGCGTGATGTACTTTAATTATTTTGCTATGTATGTACTCATTTAGCATGTACACTTTCATCTTCGCATAACGCGATAATGAGTCAGAGGTGTGCAGCGCCCGGCCCACTCTAACGCAACACTCACGATGTTCGATCGCGAAAAATGCAACGGTGATGCGAGAATGAGTCTTTTATTTTTTTTCCATCAGACTCGCGTAGTGTACAAGCGATTTTTTCGAGTCATTATGGAGTGACGCTGAGAAACGGCAATAAATCAAAGTATTCACATATGAAATAATCGAGTATTTTATTCCTCTAATTGTCCTTTAGAATTACCCTTCTTGTGAACAGATAATGAATAGATATGTTTAGATTAACGGATATGGCGAAAACTCTTTACTACATAGCAAAGAAATATTAAAAATTAACGTAGAAAAAGATCTATACAAATTAAATAAAATCTATTACATTATAAAGCTTCCACTAGTATAATGTTATTTTGTATGTATAATAATATACAAATGAAATGTGATATGTAGCACGATACATTCGATATAATTTTTTTATTAATGTTATAATTAGTATATGTAATTTATCATACTAATTTATAAAGATTATAAATTATTTTAGCGTGAGTAAAACAAATTGTTGATTAAAGTGTTGATTCAAGCAAAGAACATACCTGGTCTTTCAATTTTACTCTTTCTATACCTATTTCAAGTAATATTTGTATATTTTAATTTTTTTATAAGAATTTTTACCATGATATATACATTGTTAAAAGTCAATTGAATTGTTCATTTATTTTTAATTTAAAATATTGCAAATACCAATGAATTTTGTATTATACATAATTATGTACTATTTGATGATCCAAACATCAGAAAAAGTAATTGTATAAATATTCGTTATATTTTATCATTATATATTATTAATCAAAATGCAGGTACCGGCATTATGGTAATTATTTTACTGAATATTTCTAAATATAACAAAATTAAATGTTGACTACTCTTGAGAAAGATTTTCTGATATTAATTTATATACTTAGGTAAATTATATATTTAATCACTGAATGTGAATAATAAAAGTGAAGCATTGAAATAAATTGTTACTTATACCTAATGTATATAATTCTGATAATATTTCAATTTGTAATTAATTTGTTTATAATTAATGTTGTTTTCTCGTTTCTGTTCTAATCTAGGTAATATATATTAAAATCATATAACCAATTATTCCATGAAAGTATATTAAAAAATGTACCTTTGTATAAAATGTAGGACTTTTTAATATCAAATATTCATCAGCTTTGAGCTATTTACATTAAAATAGAATTGATTGTATTTTTAGTACAAATTTATACAACCTTAACGGTTTCTCTTAAAACTAAATATACCGTTTACTCATACCAAATAAATATAAAGCAATAAATGAAAATTACAGTCTAAAGAAATATACAATCTCTATGATCACCCATTTTCGACGAAGAATATAGCCATAAACAATTGCAACCCACATTTTTATTTCGTTCTCGATAAAAGTGAACCAAGTCTGCCGCCAATTTTCAAGACCTGTAATTTCAGGCACGCTTTTCCAGAACGTCGTCCCCGTGAAATTTCACACGAAAGAATGAAAACGAGCCTCCACGCGGCGTTAATTGTACAATCTCGAGGTGACTCCCCTTGCCTCTCATTGTCGTCGTCATGGTCGTGCAGCAGCAGCTCATAGCGAAACCGCACAAACGAGGATAAACAACGAGAACGAAGAGGTTGCAGCGGCCCGCATCGCCGTCGTTTTCTGGTTCTCCGCTCGCATATATACTTTCGCCTCGCAGGAGGCACAAGGTGAGATTGCGAGTGAGCAAGAGAGAGCGAGCGAGAGAGAGAGAGAGAGAGAGAGAGCGGAGCTGCAAAGTCAAGTGACGAAAGAGGCATCTTTCGCCACCCGGTACTGCTCGTTATTATCATTACGCGGCGCGTCGTCGCCACAGCCACAGAAGGACGAAGAGCCGCTGTGATGCATCTATACCTCATACTCTACAGTGCCTTCGAGTCACGAGACACGATGCGGACAAGAGGTAAAGTGCGCGGAGCTGCGCTTTTTGTACGCTCTTCACCTGAAATAGGATCGTAAAAGTATCGGAGTCGTAAAGTTTCCGCAAACGAATTACTTTTTTCCACTTTTGTGTAATGTCTTTTTCTATATAGAAATAAGAGCCGCAGGAATCTTAAGGATTATTCGATTATTACAGTTCCTCTCCTTTTTTACGGAGGAAGTTGCTCGTGAAAGCTTTCGCAAACACTTTCCTTTATATCCGAGGTTCAAAACTTTTACTTGAAATATACGCACTCGTAAAGTTGATTTATACTCTAATTAAACGAAATACAACGGAATTAAACTGAGATATGAAAAAATTAAACATTTTACTGTGCATTTTATTTTTAGCATAAATTTTTCTCTTGAATTTCAAGTCTTTTCAATAAAAAAAAGTCTATAAAAATAACGAAAAAAACTAGGATAAATAACATTGATAAAATGTATTTCTTTGTAAAGGTAAATTAAATATTTACTATTATAAACAGTTTATAACTTTTATTAATAAAATTACAGCGCTTAAAAAATCGTGAACTAAAGGACAACGGTAAATTATTTTATTCATCGAATGTCATACTACTCGCCGCGGTGTTGACGGAAACGGGTAGGACCAGTTGCCCTTGTTCGAGTCTTCCTGCAGATCCGACGGATGAGAAACATATCCTCGGTTCACCATTCCTCGGTGACCGTCTTTGTCTCCATTTACTAATTTCGAAGAAACTTGACTGCAACAGTAATTTTATTATCCTTGTTATAGGTTACTCTCTTACTTAATTTTTTTTCAAAATAAAATTTTTTTAAAACGTAATTTTAACGTTATGCAATCCAACATATATCGCAACGATAAAATCCATATTCAAATATTTTTCTTATGCTTTTATTATTATAATTTAATAATTTAAAAATTAAAAGAATTAATAATAACATTAGTAAAATCAATATTATTAAAGATATGCACGGAAATCATAAGCAGAATGAGATAGGTGTGGTCAGACATGTTACATTCCAATATTGATATTACAGATGCGTGAATATTAATAATATCTTTAATTGTCTATCAAGTCTACCTACATAAAGAAATGGTGAACTGTACATTATGTAACTAATTTTATTATGCAAAAATTTATAATTTTAATTTTATGGGAAACTGCAGTGCATAATTTAAAAACTCAAACTATAAATTTGTAAGTGAAATTAATTGTTATTACTTCATAAATTGATCGCTAAAGGAATCTTCAATTGTACCCATTTTTCTTCGAGCATCCTTCCTTCGTGTATCGAAACTTTCTTCGATTATTACGTGTCTATCGTATGGAGTATCGTAGTCAACTTCCAGAATAGTTGAAAATGAGTGCGGAAAAATCATGTCTATCGCTGTGATTACCATTCCCGCGAGCATACACGCAATTCCTGAAAAAATTTTGCATATATTATTTTATATTATTAAAATGGAACTATATTATTAAAACAAGCCTAATAGCTAAATATTATTATATTCAGGATTTTCTACTAATGCAATTATATCAGACTAGAAATAAAAATTTAGAATTTTTTCAATTAATATATTGGTATATATAAATAGCGAACTTTCTTAGAATTTCAACAGAGTAAAACTAAATAATTCATTAGCAGCATACATGGAACAATTATGATTTTGTACTGAGAATTCTTTGTATACAAATGATAATTACAAATTCACAAATGATATGTTCACATAGAAAATGGGTTAATTTATACGAATGCGGAAGGGATTCGGACTGCAGCGATAAATGACGTTGATTTATTGATATCTTCATTCTAAATGGGATTAGCAAATAAGTTGGCAAGAAAATAAATAAGTCTTAGATTCCCAGTCTGATTAATCGAATCATTGTTATACAATACGCTCGAGCCTCCAAGTGTATTACACTGATTATTCCTGCTCTACTTAACACGGTCTCGTGCGGAACAGGACTCGAGGAGCATTACGTCATTGGCTACCATAACTCTCGTTATTCCGAAAGCCAAATCACATGCTATACAAGTATAGAAGAATACAATTATGAATAATTGCTGTCTACTAGAATCATTGTATAGTTTACTTTTTCACTTAGAGCATCGGGAACAAGTGTATCAGTGAATAAGCTAGCATACTCATTTTCTCAAATTGAAGAAAGTAAAAAAAGTAAATAAGGTGCACTAGGATGGAGATGATCATTTATGTATTTAACTGCTGCACTGCAAATTCATTGAGGTAAATATTATATTTATTAGAGAGAATTTTCTCTATTTCAAAACACCGCGTATATTATAATAAGCCTTTGTTAGCTACTAAACGTAACTCTTAAAAAGTTAAGATCCTTCGTTGCTAAAGGTAGCGTAACTAATTTAGTAGTTTAGTAAAATAGTCGGCAAACGTAAATGAAGAAGTGCTTATCTTAATATATATAAGTCGTTTTTAAATTTTTGTTATATATCTTCTTCCAATTTGAAGATATCATAAAAATACCGTGAGTTACATAAATATACTGTTACCTGAATATCGGTATTTTTCTCTATGATACTCAACCTCATATATTATTTGCTTAATTCAGAATTTCAATTGATAAAAAACTTACCGGTTAAATTATCATAGTATTTCAAACCGAATATCTCTAAATTAAAATTAAACTTCCAATCGATAAAAATAACTCACCGGCGACTAGGACCAGCCAATAATTCCAGCCGAAATTAAAAATGAGAATGGAGCCGTCGACGTGAGCGACGAGCGGGTCGCGCGGCAGTAACGACCAATACGTGAGATTGGTGAAGAGCATACAAAGGCCGGTAAATATCATGCCGTAGGCACCGTATCGCGGAACCATCACCAGCAGCAGATTCGTCATCGACCAGGATGCGAACGAAGTCCTTGGGGGTAAAGAAAAATCATGAATAGCCAATATTGAATATTATTCAATAACATTTTCTCTATTCGCTCTGACACGTCTGCCGCATCCGCATCGATAGAAGCGCTTGACGAGTAAATTGTAATAATATGTTTCACCTTCGGAATTTTTTTCGCGGTACAACGTAATTTTAAGCTTAGACAAATCATACGTATTAAATTACGATTTGCTTCTAATCAGTAACTAAAATGTAATTGTACAAGTAACACGGAGATGACATGGAAAACGTTTCACATTAGTAACGTTACTTTATACTACTGTAAACATCATTCAGTTTATAAATGTTTTTTAGTTTCAAATAGGAAAGAAAAAGAAAACTTTAATTAAAATTTGAATATTACAAAATTTTCTGTAAAAATATTAATGTGTCAAAACATTAAAAGTCATTTTTTTTAATCGAATAATCAATCCCAATGTTCCCTGGTAGAAAATTATCCAGTTTTATTGAGGCCCTTGATTATTTTCCATGGCAAACTAGATCGATCTACATACCTAGTTCTCAATTATTTTTCTACCAGGGTTTCTAACATTATAGTTTTGTTGATATGACTTGTTTATTTAGTCTGTCTGAGCTTTGAGCCTCTGAATAAGACAGAAAAGCGCGCCTACTGGTTGGTTAAAAAACTCATTTTATAGGAATAAATATGTCCAAAACAATAATTATAAAACTTGCCAATTTAAATTAATAAATTGTGATTAGAATTGATTAAGATGTTGGACTTATTACATATTCACATGCAGTTTCACACATTATTATTTGGCTGTTAAAACCGATGTTTTTCGTTCCAAATCGTTTTCTCAATGAGCGAATAATTAAAAATCTTAACTTAATGGCCTGAGGCATAAAATAAATCTCTCATACCATAGCATAACCGATGCGTAATAGCCAGCCTCGCGATACTTTCCGCCCCAGGAAAAACCTTCTTGGTGGAGGCTGAAGTATTCAGCGAGAGAGACGATGGGGAAAGGAGTTCCTCGGTATAGTGCGTTCTTAAAACAGTCCGTCATTTCGTGAGGTTTCCTCCAGTAGAATCTCTCGTTGTATTCTACATCGCCAATATCCGCGCTTTCAGGTAATACTAGAAAAAAACAATTAAATATAAAAAATAATTTTTTTTTAATACTTAGTTTAAAAGTTAAAATAAGTTATATGTAAACAAAATATAAGTAAATCTGGAAAGAGTTTATTTTTTTTATAATAGCAACTGTAATATAATTAAACAAAGGATGTTTATTATAGTTATTTTTTCAAATATTGTAAAATCTACGGAAGTTATTTAATGCTAAGCGAACTGCTATATAGTTCGTGTATATATAGTTCACTTAACATTAAATATTTAGTTTGGAAATATTCTAAATAGAGAAACTCATTGATACATAAAAAGCATTATCGGTACTGAAGCCAGATTTCTTACAAGAGACATAGTCGTCATTAAATAAATAATACCTATAAATACTCTCGAGTATATATAATGGAACAAAATTTTATTTACCTCTGTAGGTGATGTTTATGTGCATAAGGCCGATGTAACCACCGATCTCCGCGGCCATTCTCTGCTTTGAAAAGGCACTGTAGGAACTGACGATGGTGGCCGTGCTTGTATGCCATGTCGAACCCAGCAAAGCAACTGTCGAATTTCAATATTCATTTAAAGTAGTAGAACAGTGTATAATGATATTATGGTAAATGAACTTTACAGTAATATTCACTTATTAGAAAAAATTCTTCGTAATATATATGCATTAAAACGCAAGCATACAAAGGCTACATCTAACAAAATTAACAAAACAATTTCTAAAAACTATAAAAATTATTAACGTAAATTTCAGTAAGAAGTAAGATTTCAGATAAAAAGAAGTTGAACAAATATTTAGCCAATAACCGAATAGGTAGATAACGACCGGGTTTTTATAGTTTTCATTTCTGACGTCGTTACGTTTCAAATAATCCTCTTGTATAATTTCATGTACGACATTGGGATTTAAATACTTTGAGCAAGTTTCATATACTGAATATGAGTCATCAATGATTCATAGATTTTCAATTGAAATCCTTATATTCATATGAATATTGTGAATGTAATGGATAGTAATGAAAATGATTTTTTACGTTTAAATGGTTTTTCCTATATTTATCACTAAAAATGTCTGATAAAGCTGTGAACCTGTCAAAACAAGTTTCCTGTATCACTTTATATGAATTGTCTTGTACCATATAAACGGGGTTTTAAAATGTATGGTTAACTATATAATTGTAGATACTCGTGAGCGTACATCTTAAAAAAATGTACTGATACACGATACAGTTATTTTTTAAGCCTAACTTCTGAGAAGCTCACAGCATGAGCATGAAATGTTTCTCATTAAATAAAGCCCTTTTTGACAATTCGAAAAAACAAAGGAGGGTGAAAACAGCTATTTTTGAGCCAATAGTGACACACTTTTTGAGTTTAATAGTCTTATAGAAGGAGGCATCAAAACCAAAGTATGTTATAAGACCGTTTTTAGGTGGACAAAATTACAGAGCTCTAAATTTAGAGTTTGTATTACGTAGAAGATATTTAATTTACATTTTACTTCTTTACGCGATTTCTATCATATATGTTTTAAATCGTACTCTAGAAAAATGTTCTAGAGTAATTTTCTTAGTAAAGTCTTGCAAAAAATTCTTTATTTTATAATGAAATTATTTATAAAATTTGTATTTTTTGCAGCATTTTGTTGAGAAAATGACTTTGGAGCTCGATAACTTTAGTTTGTTCAAATCAAAAAATGTTTTATAAGTGTGTTTTGTTTGCAAATATTTTGATGCCATCTATAAGATTATTTAACTGAAAAAGTTCGTCACTCTTGGCCAAAAAATCTCCATTTTGGGCACTCGTTCTTCAATTCACATTTCAGCATAAAGGTATTACTTCTAAATCCTTCTCCGGAAAACATAATCCTTACATTTATTATTATTATTATTATTATATATATATACGACTACGGGTATTATATATGTATTGTATTTAAATGTAATATATATATTACAGAATATCATAGTTTTAAATAGTTAAGCAAATACAAACCTTTGATGGTCATACCAACGAAGACAACCAGCGTTACCGTCAGAAAGGTCGTCAATCTCTGTAACATAAGTCATCACGAATATCACGATACACATATGATTGTCCGATCAGCTTACGTTTGCGATTTCGATGAGTAGTTTCATCGAGCCTCGCTTCGTTGAAACGTGATTAAAAAGATCGGTATTGCTAAGCGATTTCGCACCTTTTGCGCTTTTAGTAGGCCAAGGACAAACAGGCTTAGCGAACCGTGAGTATTATGTGTGTGTAAGTGTACAGTAGTACAGCGAAATGTAAGCACTTTTTCAACGCAACTACCAGTGTAATCCGAAGGTATTGTTGTCAGAGAATTCGTCGTTAAATTTATTCAATCGGATTGAACTTAAGAATGATATAAGGTTTTATATAATGAATGTGATTCAGTGAGAACGATTAGCCTTTAATTGTAGAGCTCCATTTACAACTATTGCAAAAAACTTTAGCATAAACTCAATCAATTAATTAAAAGCGATGTGTTTTAAATAGTATGAACCAAAGAAATTAATGCTAAACATTGTCGTACAATTCTCCTTTTATTAATTACGATTTAATTTTGTATACGTTTCTTTTCGAACTAACTATGGTAAAAGTGGAATATTCATCAAAGCAATAATCTTTATTTTAATGAATCCTCGTGTATGGTCATTTTTATCGGCGTTTTTATTTCTTGTAGTTCTATTGAATATGTGATTTGGTTTTTACACGTTCTCCAATAAATGCATAATTAATTATTAGCACGATAAAGAATAAAATAGTGCATATACACATATGCAAAAGTTTGGTTCTGCATTTTACTGCAATGGCCATATATATTATTGTAGAAGAGAAAGGCATACTTAAACAAATATACAGAGAAAGTAGAAAGAATAAACGGACTGAAATATGAATATTAGCGGTTAAAGTCACTAGGTAGGCACAGCAGTTGAAAAAATACAGTTTTCTAAGATGATTGCGATATTTTCATAAATAAATGAACAAATAAATAAGAAATAACTAAATAAATATATAAATCAATAAATAAATGGAATTTTAGATATATTCAATATATTAATATATTTATACCTCTTTGCGAATACCAGGAAATATGAGTAGAAATGCCACAAAAACTGTGCCGAAGAGCACAAAAATGGTAATTAAACTAACGTCTCCGGTGACGGGAGTGCGGTTGCTGTAACTGTACAGCGTCGGTCCGCCATCATTTCGAAACGCGTCGAACCATCCCTTCATTTTTGTTTCTAAAAATAATTTTCTTAATTATTTATTGTTGTATAGTTTCCATGAAATTTTATTTCATAGACTATTTAATACTATTTAAATATACAATCATACACAATCAATAAATATTAAGTATGATTTTATCAGATCAACTGAGAATTTCTGACAGCTAAAAGAACGGAAATCATTAAATCGGTACATTAATTACTTATTATATAGAGAATAATAAAGTTTGATTCACTTATTCTAACTTTAATAAAATAGATTTATTAAAACACTACATTAAGAGTATCAAAGTGCCATGCAGACTAGAAGGTAATCAGTAGAAATATCCCGGTCTAGTAAGACATTTACACACATCATTTCAACCATTTGCACTATTATTTTCTTATTATTTTCTCTTTTAAGATAAATGTTGTTCTATTAATAAAGTATCTTTTTCATAATTATGGCCTAGTTGATGCAACACTAAAATGCAATTAAAAGAATCATTGACCCCATTGCATAATGAGATTATTCATAGCAAAATTAATGAAGCAGTGTGAAACGGATAAGTAAATGTAGTGTAAAATTTGATCCACTATTAAATGGATACGCATTATCTTACACAGATATTAATTTCATATCCTATGAAATTCAGAAATTAATTTTTTTTATAAACTAATTTTCCTGCAGGTCATTAACATTTATAATATACAATAACTAAGTTAAAAAACATTTCATATATATTTAACTGGAAATTCTAATTCTCAGTCATAACCTCCTATAATACAAAAACTCACACTAATATATATATATCTACCTATAATTAGTAAGACCTGCTATTTTAATACTAATTTCAAAAATAGATCTAATTGTGTATATAAAGGTTCTGTTAGTTATACCAATTTCATTTTTACAAATATAGAAGATTTAAACGCAAATAATTTATGTTATAAATTTATCCATATTTTTGAAAATGCGAACCTTTCCTTATTTTTAAACAATTAAATTTAAAAAGTTTAAATTTAAAGCTAAAAAATGAATAATTATTTCATCATAAATTATGCAATCCAAAAACAAGAATCAAGTAAAACCGATAACCAACCTACATTCATAAATGTAACACTATGCACACTCGTAGAAAATTCCAAGCAGCAATCCCTTTCCGATCCACAACCCGTTTCCTCCGCTCAAAAAGAAACTGAGTAAAAGTGCACGAAAACCAAAAAAAGCAACCGCGCTATACTGCACTCCACATCCGTTCTCTCTACCGCGGCAGCAACTCCTCGGCTCAACGCGCAGAGACTTATGAGAAACGACGAAAAAGTTGGAAAATCCGAGCACCCGAAACAAAGGAGTTCTGATTCAAGGTTCCTCTCCTTTACAGCCCGGCTTTGTCACATCCACATACTCACGGCGATTCCTCTCTATTCTCGCCACTGAAAAAACGTTCAATCTCCCGCGGGTACCACATATACAGATCTTGCGATTTTCGCAGGCAAGAGTCGTGCGTCCGCGCACGCACTGCGCGACTGCTGCTGCGAACCCCTTTGGTGCATACAAGCAGTCACACAGTCCGGCAGATATAATTCGAACTGTCCCTTTCTCCCGGGGCCGCGTGACGGAATCTCCTGCGGTTGCGGTGGCCCCGACGGCGCGCGGCTTGCGACGTCACGAGGAGCGTAGGCGCAAAGGTATTTTCGCCCCCCAGAGGCTATAGTTATATGGATACTTTGCGGGGATTCCTGCAGGAGAAGACCGCGAAGTCTTCGTTTCTACACCTCTGCGCGCTGTTGCTCCGAGAGAAAGACGAGTTGGCATATACACAAGCAACGCGGCCTGGAAGCTTGTTGAGCGTATATATAGTACGCGTTGTGTATGAATATGTGTGTGCGTGTGCGTGTACGCGTGTCTGTTGAGCCTCGCGGCGGCGTTGTCGTGAACCAGCAGAGTGATCATGAGATCGCAGGAGACCGTGTCTTTATTATTATTTTTTTCTCTTGACGTTACTTCTTTTTTTCTTATTTGCTTTTTATGGTATTTTTTGGGATCGTGCGCTCGCGTACGTGATTGCAACGTGATTTTTTCGGTGGATAATAGGTGCTGGCTGACAATGCAGGCTGATAATTTTGCATTACGAGTGTGATGAACTGTTTAACAAGAATAATTGTGCAAGTGCTGAATTGTTTGTAATTAAATGATAAGAACTAATTGTAGGAGTAACGGGTGCGTAATTGCACGCTTTGAATTTCAATTAAAGAGATAATTTTTACATTAGATTCTGTTTAAATATACACTTCAAAATGATATGAAACTACTTGCATTATTAAGATGTGTCATGCGTTATATATCCTGTATACGAATAAAGTAAGTGAACTTGAATAGCGTCGTGCAATGTTTTATGCAATATAAACTAAATTTCGTTACTATCTTAAATAAAAGTAGTATAAACATATCTGATCTATCACTGTAAAAAAAAGCAAATTAATGTTATTTGTAATTTTTATATCTAAAACTATGCTTAAATTACTTTATGTCATTTCGCTTTTAGCCAAAATTTTATAGTTTCAGTAGAATATGTGTAGCTTTCCTTATATTATACAAAATTATAATTTGTTTAGCAATAAAGAACAGAATAGGATATTTTATTTAAATATACGTTGACATCTGCTTTAAAGTACGTGTACTTTCAAGGATTAAAAAAATTGATGAGATTGTAGAGAAAAGTTGAAAAGGACGTGGACAATGTTCGCAAGATGGTAGACGCCATATATACGCACGTAGATGCATTCCGAGTATAGTCAGACGCATCGTCTGACTAGACGCTGTAGGTATTAGCATGTTATTTCGCCAATTTCATCGAGATTTCTCTTAACTTTCATACCGCTTTGGAAAATTTAAGTTGAACATTTGAGTTAAGATTCCAACGATATATAGAAGCGTATTTTTAGATTTAATTTTAATATCTTCTTTTCTGCGTAAGTTTTTTTAATTATGTAAAATACATTTAAATTAAATAGTTTTTAATATAAACTCATACTGAATTAATTATTGAAATACTTTTTTTAAACAATCCAGACAAAAGACTTTTTAACTGTGTAAGTTTTTCAATAGAATGCGTGTGTTTTAGTTTTATATTTCATTTTATGCTGGAAACATTAAGCCTTGAAAATTAGTAATTCAATTATTGGTTCGTGTGTGCGTGCGGTGCTGGTGTTGTGAAAGTGGAATTTTCGCTTTATATCAGTGTGTTAACAAGGATACGAAAACAATTTTGAAGCATTCAATATAAGTAACCTATTGAATATTGTATTAAGACAAAAATAAATTTTAGTATAAATAATTTGAGTTATATAAATAATCTGACTACCTATATTTAGCTTGCGGTTGACAGTAACTGAATTTTATTAACTTTGATAATTTTTAATTAATATTTTTGCTATAAAAAAGCACCATAAGACGACTAAAGAAAGCATAACTTTAAATATTCATTTTGAAAAATTGATAATAGACGACGTCTTTAGAAGATTAGCTTTGGGTTTTTATTTAATTTTTCATTTTGATTGCTCATAAATATATACATTACAAGAGAAAATCTCAATGAATCAAAGGCGACCTCACCTTGATGTCTCAGTAAATACACTTGCTCTTGAGAATTCATCTTACAGAATCATTTGTCAAGCGCAGCCATCACCATTCATGTATAATCGGTACAATACTCGCTTTCTTTTTTCGAGTTCCAGATACGACCGAAATAGGAAGCCGAGTTTCACTGTGCGTTTCTCTGCTATTTGTCAAAATCGAAAGTTGTGCAGAATCAGTAAAACCGAAACAATTATTTCTGTTTGCACTTTAAAAACGAAATTGTGATTCAAATTTCTTTGAAAATTTTTTATTGTAAAATGATAGAATTATGACTCAGGTTTTACCCATGTATATAAAACCGGTTTAGCGCTGAAAATTTCTTTGAAGTTTAATAACTTTTTGCACGTACACTGTGATAAAATCATCTGAATATCATGTTATACTGTATCTTTGACTGTGCATGAATTATATCATTGCTTCATAAAAACAGAACGTGAATTTTTATACGAAAAAGAAACTGATCCACTTTCTTAATTATAGCTGTAATAAATATACTTCACGAGACGCAAGGTCCCACGAAAGGCAAACAGAGTCAGCCTTTTCGGACTTACAAGAACATTGCTCAATACTTCCCAAGCACTATTCACACACACAAACACAACAATGGTCAGAAGGACGTGTGACCTTCATATCTCGGATCTCTTTAAAAAACGTCTGAACAGCACAAAAACGAAGTCAAATAATCCGCACCAAACGCACAAAAGTATAGATCACCAGCATAGAACAAATCCACGACTTCCAAACCGAAGCGCGATCATGAATCAGAATAATCATTCACCGTTAGCTTCGCACCTCCTAAGCGGGCGAGTTAGAAAGCCTCGGGCGAAAAGATTCTCAGCAGCGGATGATCCCCGGGAGATGCACCAGCAGGCACTCGCACCTCCTCGGCTCCCCGGGGAGGCGGCAGCTCATGTTTCTCCGTACGACTGTGGCGACGGCGGCGGTGCGATGGCACGTGCACCTGCGTTTGCTTGCTGCTCGGACTTGCGTGCGCGCGCTGGCGTTGATCAGGTCCAGGCGACGGGGGCTCGACTACTGGGGGTCCCAAGTAGGTTAACGGGTTGCCGGGCCTCACTTGAGCGCTCTGCAGCCGTGTAGCCATCGCCACCGCCATCGCCGCCGCCAGTTGAAAGTGGCCTCCGCCGCGCGCGGATTTACCAAAGGAGAAAGACAGAGAAGGGGAGAGCGGATTCGCGGCGGTAGACAGTCGTGGGTATGAGGTGCCGCTCGCGCGTGCGGCGGTGGGGCCTTGTTTCATGCAGAAGCTGCCGCGAGCCACCAGCGACTTGTACACATATACTCATGTGTACAATCCCATGCAGCGGGCGTGACCTATGGTGTTCGAGTGCTGTATGAATGTCAGCGAGAGAGAAATCGTGCTTCGTATGTGCATGTGGAAACGCGCTGCCATGTGCGTACAATGTGGGTGCAAGTGCGACCCAGCCAATTTTATCCTTTAATTAGCAAGTGTGCACTGCCCGAGATATGAGGTACGCTGAAGGTGTCGTTTGTCTAATTAAGATGGGAGTCGATAGTTCTGGTTCACTGTACTAGAAGCACCAAAGGTATAACTATTAGACCCCCCGCATTGGATATGCCAAACTGTACAAGGTTTGATTGTAAAGATAAAGACAACAGACATTTTTTGGTCACCAAATGATAAATCGGTCGCCTGTGGTTTAATACAAAATACTAGGTCTGATTGAAAAGATAAAAACAGTTTTTGTTATTGGAATAATTTTATAAAAATTTACATTTATAATAAAAGAAAAATAGTTGGCTAAGCATCTTATACAGCATATATTTAAAAAAATGAATACGAGGCGCTTTAATTACTTTGAGTATTGCCAAGCGGTCAAAGATGAATACTAACAAGTAGAATATCAGGGATTTGGATCACGGATCTTGCTGAAACTTTAGAATATGTTTTCTTGTACCTCAAAATGAAGAAACGCTAACATTGCAAGTATATATATATATATATATATATATATATATATATATATATATATATATATATATAATTTCTTTAACATTGTGTATATGGGTAATACAAATGACCCAAACTCCTGATACTCTCCTGGTAAGATAAATATTTGTGTTCTGTAATTTAAATTTAATTAACCGCTGCCAATTCATTGGCACTTAGCTTCTTCAAATTAAATAAACTGTTCCAATATGAAACCTTTTGTTATAATAAATTATTTTAAAATGCTATATTTTTTTCTAATTAATAGCTAGAAAATGTGTGTTTTATTAACGGGTTTTGAATAAAAAAACTCGTTCTGTCTTTTTAATGTATATTTAACACTGCTTGCGATAGGCAACCCCTTTTCAAGCCCACCTCTAAAAATCATATTTAGAGCTTATTGTTAGTTTTACTTTAATAAACTGTTGGAATCTAAAAATCTGGAAGAACTAGCTAACTAAATCCAAAAACAAAAATTTCTCGCTTTTAAAATACTCTTGGCCTTACAGGGTTAAGAATATCTTAAATTAAGAAAATAAAAAACGAAGACAAAATAAAAATAAATTAATTTTAAATTGCTATATCTCTTTCTAAGCTCAAAAAAGCTGTGATTCTTTATCATTGATGGTTCGTCAAAAGATAATTTCTTAATAAAATTAAACATTTAGTTTAAATAACAGTTTTTCACGTCACCTTAGTTATACTGTTATAGAGACGTATTTTTTATTTTTATTCTTAAAATTATTTATAAGAAAGGAAAGAGCATATAACCTGAATTTGTGACTGTAAAAGATACGTAAGTTTATGCCCTTTTTAATGCATTTACATTAGATTGATCGCAATATTTCTATAAAACAAAAACAAGTCAATGAATCTTAAAATTTCTTTTAAATTTGAATCTTCATTTGAAAACGAGAAAAAATAAACACTGATTGATAAAAAATGACTGCGCCGTTCTTGAGATATAAGCGATCAAAAAAAATGTTAAAAAAACACATAACCTCCTTATGTCAGAAAATAAAAGATCTCATGATCTGAAAAAGAATACAGGTCATGAGATAGTAAAAAGCTACCTTTCTGTAAAGTTTCAGATAAAATGCTGACGAATTACTTCAGTTATCGTGTGACAAAGAAAATCGATTTTCTTTACAATATTATTTTTTTTTGTCAACAGAGAAAGATTATAACTCAACATTTTTATTCAATATTCTTCTCCATATGCTTAATCATCTCAATTTCTTTCAAAGATTTTTCGTCATATTTTTCCGTAATATAACCATTTAAAAAAAATGACTTTTTCATGTATAACAAAAGAAGGGAATATATAACTTATCCAAACTTTCAGGTCGGAAAAGTTAGGTAATTTTATGCTCTTTCAAATGCATTTTCGCTGGATCGATGATATTATTTGTAATGTATTAAAAAAACCTGAAAAATAAACCCAAAAATCGAAAAACCGCTATAATAACAAAAAAAACATCGAAAAACAAGAAGAATAGTTTTTCTCCCCCCCCCCCCCCCCCCCCCGCCCATCCTCTAAAAAAACTTAAAAAATGAGTCCTGAAACATTAAATTTCACCTTTTATATGTAGAGTAATGCTGATCCACTGCCTTACATACACACACACACCGATACACACTCGTGCATATACATCCATACAGACATTTTCTAAAAATAGTGTATTTTGATTTCTTAAGTCTCAAAACATGATTTTAACATGTCTTTAGCAAAACTTTTTTTTTACTATCATAAAGCTTCCGCGATGAGGAAGCAATATGTTAAAATATTGTTTCATTCTTAATCTTGCGCAATTTTGTATCAAATTAAAAATTTGAATTTATAAGGCATAGTGCGTTTCTTACACATAAGAATTATACACGTAATTATTGTGCATAATATAGCATTGGTCAAGTATATCTATATATAATTTGACCAATGCTAAATTGTGTAGAATAATTAAGTGTATAATTCTTATGTGTAAGAAACGCGCTATGCCATTTATAATGGAGTATTTTATAGTAGACGATCAAAACATGGTTTTTGTACTAAAGAATAACCATACAAAATTTCAAATGGATTCATTGCATATTTCATCGCCTGGAACACTTTGAATCCTGATATGTAATAAAACTATTGATTTAGAGACAATCAGTGTTTTGTAAATTATACATATATATATGTGAGTCATTCCCAAAAAATTTAATAAAAATCCTCAAGTCTCCGTTGCTTGCCGCTGATTTTTTGTATAAAAGTACCTATCAATAGAAGCAACCAAAAAAAATTTCAGCCCCTAAGGTGCCTTGGCCTAGTAGAATTTTCTGAATTTTCAAAAATGACAAAAAAAATAGCTATTTTTAAAAGATTCTATGAAGCTCTCATTTTTACCAATTTGAACGTACCAAAAAAAGATTTCTTTGTCTTTTTACGAATTTAAAGAAAAAAATCACCAATTTCGGAGTGCAAGTCGTTGACAACTTGCGGTCTCTCATTTCATCACATAAATTTTTTCGTAATTTTAAATCGAGCATAAATTTGCATCCAAATATACTCAAAGATGCTCCGACCACTCAAATTAAATATCTGAATGTCAGCTTTCTATTAAACATCTTAAATTAAAGGTCTTTTCAAGACGAAAAAATTAGTTTTGTATTAATTAAAATTACCGCAAGCTATAGAAATGGTAGATACTCAAACATAATCTAAAAATCTAAGAGAATGAGCATGTACGAATGGCTTTTTAGAAATGATCTCTTTGATATTTTTGGACCAAAAATATTTTTTTCTATAAGTTCGCTAAAAGACGAAAAAATCATTTTTTGAATCATTTAAAATGGTTGAGATTATAATTAGTAATTATATTACAAATATATATAGAATCTATATACCTATAGCAAAATTGAAAAATGGATTTTTTCGTAATTTTTGACAATTCTTGAGTGGGCTGTATAATGGTATAATGGTAATAATTTCCCTAATGGTAGTAATATCTATGAAGAAATCGGATCTTTATTCGACAAGCTTTCATTTACACGAACAAAAATGTAATTAAAAGTGAATATAATTTAAAATGAATATTGTTTTGTTTATAAAAATACATCATCTTTATTGAAATTAACATGTATATATATTTGAGAACAAAAGAACAAAAGATTTTGTAATAAAAAAATTCAATGCGATTTTTCAATCAAACAGTGAATTCTTTTAATTAATAAAATCATTTCATATATAAGCATATAAAATGTTTAGAAATGTTTAAATACTTTGTTGAATGATATTGTACTTTTAATTACTAACATTCATGTATCAAACCTAATTAAAAATGTGAAACAAATTTTTGTTTTTCTATTAGAACATATATCACTGTCAATCATTTCTTTGAAGTTTTCAATGTAAATCTTCTAGCATCATCTCATACATTTTACTGTTAACTGACGATGAAAAAACACGTAATTTTTATTTTCTTCAGTGATTACAGCATCAGTGCACATATTCCAATTACATATACATTTATACATCTGTGTCAAAAATTATGCAGGATCGGAAGTGACTCATATAATATCTGCGTATAAATATAAGTGTTGAACGCACCTCCGCTAATGGGAACTTAATGAATACCTTGGGTATCATTCTCGGAATCGAAAATAAAGATGAAGATAATATGAATAAAAGGAGATAACTCACGTGAATAATCCGATGCAGGATAATAGGGTGCGAGATACAATCATCCATTAATATTTATAACAAAGGGATTTGCGCAGCATATAGAGAGCGTGAACGAGCCGCGATAGATATGTATATTACTGAGCTGGTCGAAATATTTCTGATTTGTGTGATCCGTGCGTATGAGAATTGGGTCAAGTGGGTTGAGAGAAAGACAGTGGGAGAGATGCAGATCGTCCATATTTTAGATCGGTCATGGTCTCCGGATACTGCGTAGCTGTTTCTTTTTTATTCTTCTTTCGTTGTTTTTGAATTTTATTTCTTAACCAAGGACTAATCAATTTTTTTTCATCGCGGTGTAATTTATTTTATGTAGAAATACCTTCTAGTATTTTGTATAAGTATTTTATACAAAATTTTGGTTATTTAATGTCCGAAGCATTGAGCTTTGTACAAAACAGGTCGTTCATATCGGGCTTGGCACACCTATGCATTTCGTGAAGTACAGGATTTTGGACTTTCCACGTAAAGGTGCATTTTCATGGACCGTCAAATTTCTGCGTCAACTTGACCACGTGATATTTTTATAGACGCTTTCTTTTTTTTCGTGTTAAAATTGTTTAACTTCAATAAACAATTGAACTGTCATGCATATCATTAAAAAGGTTATTTAAATACAAAGTTTTAAAAAGTGTAGAGAATGTATTTATATTTCAAGGAAACATATTTGAACGTTTACAAGTCATCATTAATGTAAAATGTTACGTTTTAGGAAGATTATATGTGTATAACAGTTAAATAATATATTAAAAAAATAATAAAATTAATGTAAACATTGGGATTACCCCGTAAAATGTCATGTGGTCGAATTGACGCAACAAATTTGACGCACCATGAAATTGCATCTTAACATATATATAATAAAGTATAACTAAATTTGTATTTATCCTACTTCTGTAAAATTGTTAATAATTGCACCTGTCTCCCCTACATCGTTCATATCTCTATTGTTTTTCAAAAACGAACATGCCATCGTACTGTTTCAAGGACGCTGAAAGAGACTGCTTCATCGCTTAAATGACTATGCAAACTTTATTGTGTGTGTTTACTTGATTCATTCGCTTTATTATAAAGCTTATAATTCTTAAAATATATTCAGAGTTTTAAAAGTTGTATGAATTCAAAATACAACTATTTGAAGTCGGCGCCCACATTTTCCAAAATTACTACACCGTTACTAAATAAACTACCCTTCAAACCATGATAAATTATATTCAATCATAAAATGGTGTAATTGAACGCAATTGTTGATTCTGGCGTCGACACCAAATAGTTGTATTTTTAATTCAAAATGTTAAGTTTATTCAATGAAGATAATAAACATTTTATCGTAGGCCTATCATTTTCGCAATCACTTTTTTATAGTAACTATTATTTTTGTCTTTTTAGAGCGTTTTCTTGAAGTCATTACAATTGTTTTTGGAAAAAATTTTTTTAACATAAGAACGTTTTTGAAAGTTTTAAAGCTTTTACATTATTATACCAAAATGCAGACATTTCGCTTCGTTTTAGCACGTTATAAAAACGTTTGTTCAATTTATTTAATTAAACGTTGGTAGGTGTTTTGATTTAACCTTTTCAAAATGTTTTAAAAACATTATGTGCTATCAGGAAAAAGCGTAATAACATGAAATTAGCGTGCATTGGAAAATTAATAATAACATTATAATGAGTTAATTCTAAACGCGGAGAGAGTATTTAAAAAAAATAATCAGGACATGTTCGACTAGCTAAAACTATCACGCCTATATACCTACCAGTTTATTACTACTATTAGTGCTTACAGCATATCAATGCTTTTATTTGTTATTTAAGTATAAATTAGTATAAAATATTTTTTAATTAAAAATGACTTACGCTATGATAATTTTATTATAAACAATATTTAAAAATTGATTTGAACCTCAAGACTCTCTATCTTTTAAACTAGGATTCTATGCTTAGCCTTAAATGATTGTCATAATAAATTTGTTCGATGTACACAAAATTCATTTTTCTAATATTTCGTTGTTTTTTCTCAAACAATGAATCTCTTGAATGAGAAATATTACAAAATTGTTTTACTTTTATATTATTAGTACTTTTTTGTTATAAGGTGAATGTCCCGATTTCTGCTCACGTCCCTATTTCTAATCACTCCAAGTTTTTTTGTTAATATAGATATGTAAATTGTTTTAATACAAATTAAACTAAAGTTATTATGTATGTTTGCAAGAATACAACTAAAAACTGTAATGACAATCTTAGTAATGTCATAATTTAAGATTATTAGAAATAAGTACACACCGATATTACCGCTTTTAGCTGTGAGCAGAAATTTAATTAACTATTATCAATATTAAGTATCTAAAACGCTTTTTACTCATTTACATTGTATTGTGTGAATCATAATTAAGAAAATGATCATAGCTGCTTTATACATTATTGTTAGAATAACCCTTCAAACCGTTTTGTTTTGTACATAATGCTTATATGAGCGGAAATTGGGACATTTACGTTATAAGAATTTAATATGCCTCGACGTAAATCGATACGTACACCTGAAGAAGAAAAGATTCAGAAGGAAAGAAAACTAGAACAACTAGCTGAAAGAAATAGACGTTATCGGGAAAGGTTACATACACAAAGAGTCGAGGAACAAGTAGAAGTAGAAGAAAGTACAGAACAAAGACGACAGAAAAAAGCAGCTGAAAGAAGTAAACATTATCGAGAAATGTTACGTATACAAAGAATAGAAGAACAAGTTGAAGTAGAAGAGGAAAATGCAGATCAAAGATGTCGAGCATTAAGAAGTGCAAGAAATCAACATTATCAGAAAAGGTTACGTACACAAAGAATCGAAGAATTAGATGAAGAAGAGGAGGAATTTCAGCGTCGCCGACGCGAAAGAGTAAGAGAAAATGTTTGTAGATTCAGACAAAATAAAAATAATGCACAAAATGTTATTGAAAAACATTCTTTGGGAGAGATGAATATTGTTTGCACACATTGTAAGGCCAAACATTTTGCTGAAGAATGTGTATCTAATAAAGGTGATTCATTTAATGATTGCTGCAGTCATGGAGCGGTTAAATTGGAAAAAATTCCGTATTTTTCAGAAGAATTGCATTCTTTATTCAATGGATTACATAATAAATCGAATTCGTTTTTTAATCGAATTAGAAATTATAATAGCTTATATTCCTTTGCTTCATTTAATACTAATTTAGTCAGTATGCCATTAAATAGAAGAGCGCCATACTGTTTCAAGGTACAAGGACAAATTTATTATCAAATTAATGAAGCTTTGTATCCATCTGAAAACATGAATCCAAGTTACGGTCAACTTTTTATAGTAGATCCTCAAGAAGCAATAGATTTTCGCATATCAGTTAATTCAGGAGTGGATGTTGATAT
Organism: Gastracanthus pulcherrimus; assembly: GCA_949152435.1. Classification (NCBI taxonomy): domain Eukaryota; kingdom Metazoa; phylum Arthropoda; class Insecta; order Hymenoptera; family Pteromalidae; genus Gastracanthus; species Gastracanthus pulcherrimus. The sequence goes on from OX424574.1 coordinate 129,258,722, forward strand.
TAATCAATGTATAAAAAAAAATATACGAGAGCATAATATTCTTGCCCAATCATACGAAATGATGAAGTTAGAAATTGCTCACCAGTAGCAGTTATCTAGAAATAATATGGAACCAGAATTACAACTACTATTTACATTAAAACCAGGATATGACAAAACAGGTATAATTTTCAAAGAACTAATGAAGTAGCTGCTGTTTTTGTTACAACAGCTGATGGAGATATTCCTGAATCATATGTAACAATTCGTAATAAGAACACGCAATCATTATGTACAATTTCTTCAATGGATCCTAATGTAGAACCCATGATTTATCCATTATTTTATCCTCATGGCACTCCAGGTTGGCATAAAAATATAATGCGCAGAGATGTAAATGCTACGAGAAGTGTTGAAATTAATAACGAGAACGATATCGATTATACAGAAAGTAATAGACGTGTATCGAGATGTTCTTACATTAAATATAGAATAAGTATTAGACCTGATGAATTTAATGCGTTTTTATTAGAACGTAGGTTATTTCAACAATGGATTGTAGATAGTTATGTTAAAGTTGAAAAAGATAGAATACAGTATTGTCGAGATAATCAAAAACAGTTACGGGCAGAAACGTATAAGGGAGTAATTGATCGTATGAATAAAACTACGAAAGAAATGCAATGCCAATTGGGTAAAATGATAATATTACCATCAACATTTATAGGCTCACCCAGATATATGATGCAGAATTGTCAAGATTCAATGGCCATAGTTCGTAAAAGAGGGCCGCCTGATATTTTTGTTACTATAAGATGTAATCCAAACTGGACAGAGATACAAGATAACTTACTTCCAGCTGAACAAGCTTCTGATCGCCCCAATCTTTGTGCCCGTATTTTTCATTTAAAAAAAGAACATTTGATTAAATTAATTACAAAACAAAATTCTTTTGGAGCCATATCAGCTCATGTACATGTAGTTGAATTTCAAAAAAGAGGTTTACCACAGGCTCATATATTAGTTGCATTGAATCATGGTAATAAATTTACAACGACTGATGTAGTCGAAATATATCTCGGCTGAAATTCCTGATCTTGATCGTGATCCAGAATTGTACGATATAGTAGTTAGAAACATGATACATGGACCATGCGATGAAAGATGTATTGTAGATGTAGAAACAATGGAAGAACTATTATGCGAAATAATCAAAATATAGATAACAGATTTGTAATTCCATATTGTCCTGAATTATCGCGTATTTTTAATTGTCATATAAATGTCGAGGCAGTTTCTAGCATTAAATCAGTCAAGTATTTATACAAATATGTGTATAAAGGATATGATGCTACTAATATAGTTATTGAAGAAACATCTGATGGAAAAACAGTTAAGGGGGCACACACCTTTAAAATCTGAAACAAAAAAATTAATTAAGAATTTTTATTTTGATATTTATTTTAATAAGGGTTTTTTTTCCTCAAAGTATACATAAAAACCTACCAATTTGTATATTTTTTACCTTCGTTGGACCTTCTATGGCTCCATGGCAAACCAGACTGTTTTCGAAGACTTTAAGCACTGTCCGTAAGATTCCAAGTCTACGCATGGATGGATTGGACTAAAAATTTATGGAGATACTCATTATAGTAGTACTTTTCATATGAGCGTAGGGATTTTGATTTGAATGAGTAGAAGTATTTTTTTATATGAACATTGTCAATATAACACTTATTTTTTAATAATTTTATCACTTTTATAGATGTAAAAAATTTTTTACTCGTTCAAATCAAAATCCCTACGCTTATATGAAAAGTACTACTATAATGAGTATCTCCATACATTTTGAGCCCAATCTGTCCATGCGTTCACTTGGAATCTTACGAACAGTAAGTTGAAATTGATAAAAACAACATTTAGAGTTATTTAACAATTAAGTTACAAGTTCTAATAGATATAATTTATACTCATATTATCAATTGCAACTACTTTTTTCTTCTTTTCAACGTAGCAGACAAACATCTGCAGCAGTGTACATCAATATTTTCTGGTGCGTGGAATCCCATGAGTCTTCCTCCTCCTTGAATAACCTGAAATGAAAAAAAAACACAAAAATGAATAAATTGAGTAAACTGTACTTATCATACTAAACTCTTGAGCGACACTTTCACACACTTCACTCAACTGCTTATTTATTTCATCAAAAGCCGATTGGGCAACTGGCTTGCATAGGTCCATAATCCCACAAAAAGTTGAAAGGCCAGCGTGTCCATGTCCAAGTGCACGATCAGACAGCACAGATCTTCTATTCACTTCATATGCATTTCCTTTGGCTCCTACTTGGTTGCTGGAGTTGGTCGCTGCTATTTCACCACACTTTGAGCACACAATATCTACTTTGAAACCAAGACCCTGCACACCAGATTCACTTAATTGAACACTGCCATGGCACCGATTACAACACAGAACACTTGTAAGTTTTGAAAATAAAATTGAAGTGTCAATGATTCTGTTTATTGTATCACTGGTGTCTCTAGCACTAGCTGTGTTTTGGAGTTTCCTCGATGGGCTGGTGGTTAGTCTTGGCTTCTTTTGTGGGCTTTCTTCTTTTTTAGTCAAAAATTCTCTAACCCTTTTCTTGCTTCTACCTCGAGAATATTGCTGGTCAGGGTGAGTACTTTGGAATCTTCCTTTTTTATCTCTTTTGGAAGACATTTTTACTACACTGATTCACACACATTCACAAATTATCAAATGCAATTAAAACACTGTATAAGTTCAGATAAAATACCGAATTTACGCAAAATCGGCAAAAAAGCTGTCTCAGTATTTATATTGTAAGTTTAAAAGGAATTATGATATCTTAAAACGGTTTTCGGGAGCTTATTCTACGGGAAATTTCCTATAAATAAGGTAAATAAAAAAAACGATTTTTTGACAATTTAAAGGTGGTTTGCCCCCTTAATCAAGACGCAATAAAGAATTATATAGAAACACGATACGTTAGTCCTGTTGAAGCATGCTACCGCATATTAGGTAAACCGCTTGAAAGTAAAAGTCACAGCGTTGTACGTTTACCTATTCATTTACCTAACCAACAATCAATATTAATTAACGATATAAATGATGAAGTTGCTGTATCTTGCGCATTGAATCGAAGTACAATGTTGTTAGATTATTTTGAACTGAATAATCGTGATAGTTCAGCTAGACAGTATTCTTATACAGATATTCGAAGTTATTATACGAGTATATTTAAACAAGTAAATGTAAATGGAGTCAAGGTTCTTCGATGGACTTTACGAAAGTCTCATTACAACTGTATTGGCCGAATGTATTCAGTAAGTTCAAGTCAAGTGGAGTTATTTCGTTTAAGACTGCTATTGTTACGTGTTAAGGGTGCAAAAAGTTTTGATGATTTAAGGAATGTAGAAGGAGTACAGTATTCGACATTTTCTGCAGCTTGCGTTGCATTAGGTCTGATAGAAAATGATGAAGAATGGAAGCGAGCTATTGAGTTCGCATTTTGATACATTGTCATCATGTCCATCCTGAACAATTATGGGAAGATTTTAAGGTTGCTTTATCAGAAGATTTTTGCCATTCATTATCAAATCCTATTAGAGGGCAAAATTTAGCATACTCTGACATTTGTGAAATATTAAATACCGAAGCGTACTGTACTTCCGATTTTCCTTCAATGCAACGGGCAGTATTATATGATTATATACAGAATGATAATGAATGTATTATTGCTGTGTCAACAACAGGCTGTGAACAATATAATCACTTAAATAGTGAGCAAAAAAAAATCGTAGATATAATTTTACAATCATGCAACGCTACAGATTGTAACGAATCACGCTGCTTTTATATTGATGGGCCTGGAGGTACCGGAAAAACTTTTGTCTATAACACTATATATAATATATTACGCGAACAGAACAAAAACGTTTATTGCATGGCTTTTACTGGAATCGCTGCAACGTTATTACCAAAAGGAATGACTGTTCATAAAATATTAGGATTACCCGTACCACTTTTGTCAGATTCATCGTCAAATGTTAAAGTGCAATCAAAAGAACCCTGGTAGAAATTTTAGCAGTGAAACTGCTCATCAGACTAGTCACTAGCCAGTACCCACTGCCCAGTTCAAAACATGATGACTGCTTAAGCGCTGGCTAATCACTGCTAAGATTCCGAATTATGCGAAACGTAAACAAAAAAGATTAACCTCGAAAAAGACATACATACGTATATACTATTTTGCGAGTTGTCTTTATATGTTTTCATTTAATAAGGATAAAAACGTGTACAGGTGGATTTTAAACAATGCATCAACAAGAATTGGAAGTAAATAAAAATATATTTGATGCATCGAGTTACATAACCTACAAATATTTGTACTATGGAATACTTATTTTTGTGAGGTTTAAAATATAAAAGTCAGATCAATACATATAATATATGGTAATATAAGCCATTTCATTGGTTTCATGGGTTTGTTTAATTAATTATAAGTCAATTTATAGTTGTTTACTCTTTTTTATTTCGCTCGGCAGTCCTTCAGCAGTGACGCTAGTAAAAAATCTGACGAAATTCGTATGTCAACTGGCGAGTCACTGCTGAACTCACTGGCCAGTTCATTTTTAACTGGGGATGGACTGGCGAGCCACTGCTGAACGATTCTACCAGGGAAGGAGAATTTATTAGACGAACGGATGTATTTATATGGGATGAAGCACCATTAGCTCCGCGATATGCATTAGAAATTATGGATAGAACTTTCCGGGGTATAATGAATAATGATTTACCATTTGGTGGTAAGATCGTAATATTAGGCGGAGATTTTCGTCAAGTATTACCTGTATTGTCCAAGGGAACTCGAAGTGAAGTAATTAACCTATCCATAAAAAACAGCATTCTATGGAATATATTTCGTAGGTTCCATTTAACTAAGAATATGAGAATTATCAATGAAGACATGAGCTTTGCTTAATTAGTGCTCGATATAGGTAATGGAACTTCTAATGATAGTAATGACAATGTTATTATACCTGAACGTTGAATTGTGAGATATGAAAGCATTGTTGATTATATTTATGGTCGTTTAATTAGAAATCGGCAATACGATGAAATGTGTTCATCAGCAATATTATCAGCGCGCAATAAAGATGTTGAAGAAATTAATAAAGAAGTTGTATCGTTATTAAATAGCAATAATGAACATATATATACGAGTATCGATTCAGCAGAAAATTGTGATGATAATGGAGAAATGTCAGAGATACTATTATCAGAGTATCTCGATTCTCTGAATCCTCAAAACATGCCACCTTATGAGTTGCATTTGAAAATAAATTGTATCGTAATGCTTATTAGAAATATAAGTATTAATGAAGGACTATGTAATGGAACACGATTACGGATTTTAGATTTGGCAAATAACTTACAAATGCAAAGTATTGACTTGAGATAAAGTCGGAGAAATTGTGTTTCTAAATCGAATTACTTTATATTCTGATAAAGAATATCCTTTTACATTTAAACGACGACAGTTTCCTATTAAATTAGCTTTTGCCATGACTATTAATAAAGCACAGGGTAAAACATTTTCTAATATAGTTATTGATCTTAGAAAAGATGTTTTCACTCATGGTCAATTATATATGTCCACTTCTCGAGTAGGTAGTTGGGATAGATTAAAAAAACATCTTGGTCGTGAAAAAAATAATAACAAAGTCAAGATTTATGTTTTTAAAGAAGTGTTCACGTAAACTTACACTCATCGTTTTCTCATTTAAAATATTTTATATATATATATAGAATATATTTTTTGACTACCCATTTTGTTAGTTAATATATTTTTTCTTTAAATAAGAAAGTACAAAATAAATTTTGTCTAACTTCGCCTTAACGAGACTAACTTGGAAATTTTATATTAATAATTTTTAAATGTATATATGTGTGTTTAAATAAGCTCTTTCACTGCATAGATATTAAGTTTATAATTCAAAGTAAGCTTATAATTTTTGTGTAAGACCTCACTATATCTAACCTATTTACTAAAATGTTTGCGACGTTACTGAGTCAGAAGTTAAAGTATGGACTTAAACGGTGATTCCACTCATGACGTTTACACCTGTGCTACGGTCTTATATAAGACAAAAACCGTTTTTATTTTTTCTTATTAAAAATGTGTATTTATATCTCAGTTCAAAATTGAATTTTTTGGACCGTTTTTCATCTCAACCATTCATTTCTTATAACGTAAAAAATGCAGAAGTCATTAAATGACAGTAAAGCAATAAGGAATAAGAACTTATATTTCAAAACATAAAAAACATTTTAATATATCATAACAATTTAGCCTTTCTTTGGATATATTTATATATATATATATATATATATATATATATATATATATATATATATATATATATATATATATATGTGTGTGTGTATATGTGAGTCTGTATATGTGTGCGTGCGTGCGTGCGTACGTGCGTGCGCGTGTGTGTGTGTGTGTGTGTGTAAATATTTATTTTCATAATATGGAATAGCAATTTGTAAATACTTTTACTCATGGACAATTATATCTTATGATAATGATAATTAATATTGAATTTATTTAGTGGAATTGGATTGACAACTATAATAACTTTCTGTTTTCATGAATTCAATAGGTAGAAATTGTTAACCGTTTTGAATTGAAATTTGAATTTTTAAAAATAATCTATATTTTATTAAGTTATAACTTTGTAAAATTTTATTATGACATCACAATTATAACTACTTCAAAATTGCCGTTGTGTAACATCACTAAAACATTAAGGAAATAAGCCTGAGTTCAACTCAAAAATAGAATTTTCTTTATGAGCCGGAAAAAATGTATTATTTTAACGCAATTATTCTGAATTTTTTATTACATATCAATATTTGATGATATATAATTATATATATATATATATATATATATATATATATATATATATATATATATATATATATATATATATATATATATATATATATATATATATATATATATATATACATATATATATATTTTTTTTATTAATTTAAGCTTTATTAACCTCATACGAGGTTTTTTATCATTACATACAGTAGATATACAGTCTGATTACAAAGTATAGCGTGTTTATGTATAACATTATAAGTTTAACTTACAGTTACAAAAGAATTTGTACAGAGTTTTGTATACAGAAGGTCGCGTATCAACAAGTATAGATGAGCTCTTATTAGGTAGGTAGATATGTAATTTACTGAGGTCGCTTACAAGGTTTTGTCGTTGTGTTTCATAAAGTGGGCATTGCCAAAGTATGTGATCGAGGTCTTGTATGTTTGTATTGCATGTACAGTTAGGATCACTAATTATGCTGATGCGAGCCAGAGATGCAGCGAGATTATAATGGTTAGCTCGACATCTGTTTATCATGACAATATTTGCCCGATTAAAATTACTTTTTTCAAACCAGGGTTTATTTTTTAGAGTGTAAAAATTTTGAAAATAGTCTACACCTTTTTTTTTGCCCATTTCAGTAATCATTTTTTCTGTATTGCATTTGGAAGTTTGTTTAAATTTCTGGCGTAAGTCAGAGAAAGGAATGTGGAAATCTTTGCAATAAGGATTATTTGTAGCTGCTTTAGCAAGTTGGTCAGCCCGTTCATTTCCATTGATTCCTATATGTGCAGAGATCCAAACTAGCTTAACTTTAAAATGGTTGGTATTTTTTTTTGTAAATTCACAAATTTTTCTTTTGATTTCATAAATATAGTGATTTAATTTAATGTTAAGTTTTGAGGATTTTATTGTTTGTAATGCACTTAAGGAATCAGTGAAAACGATTACATTTGTGTTTGTGCCATTTGTAGCCAGGTCTAGTGCATCATTTAATGCAATGCATTCGGCTGTGAAAATTGACGCATTATTGTTAATACTTCTTTGAATAGAAGTGTTTAAGTCAAAAGAAAAGCAAGCTGCTCCTACTGAAATACCATTGATTGATTTGCTACCATCTGTAAAAATTGCAATCGCGTCATTTTTTTTAATGAATTTTTCAAGTAACCTATTTGGATCAGCAGTTTGTCGTAGAGTTTTTCCGAATTCAGTGTCTACTTCAAGGTTAGATATAACAATATCGTATTCTGTGAGATAGAGATTATAGTGTCGTTGAATTTTGATTTCATCTTTTAAGGTGTATATTTGATCAATACAGCATAGGAGCATTATTTTTTTCTTTCTTTTTTAAGAATGTGAAAAGAGCTATTTATAGCTTTATTTACAGGTAGACTTGAATTTGAAATTGTTTTGCATAAGTAGTTTAAGCATAAATTTTTAGTTCTTTCGTGTATAGATACAAGTTTTGATTCAGCAAGGAGGATATTGGTAGGGGTACTGATGCGATAGCCCAAAGCTAACCTTATGGCAGCATACTGTATCTTCTCAAGCGCATTAGTGAGCCTCTTTTTCACTAGTAAATATACAAAGCCGGCATAATCAATCAAAGATCTAACATACGATTTATATATAATAAGAAGCGTACTCGGGTCAGCACCCCACCAAACTCCTCTTACATATTTCATGATGTTTAGTACATTTCTACATTCCCTGGTAGAAATTTATCCCGTCCACTTTATAGATCTATGTAGAATAATCTCGCACTGTGTAGATCTATGTAGGCAAACTAGATAGTTACTATAAAGGCGTGTAACGGTCGACCCTTCTAGTTTCCCATATTATTTGCCCCGATAAAACTAGATAAGCAAAATTATGACAATAACAACCACTTAAAGGTTATGTTTTAAGAAACAGAAGCATAATCTATTAAGCTTATTATGTATTATTTTGATTTAAAGGTATTTACTTGTTATTGTTCACCTATTACCAATGTAAATAATTGTAAATAACCTCTAAAGTGTAAGGTTATCTAATTTTAGATACATCAAGTTTTTGTATTTAAGAACTCAATAACAATATTATGTTACACATATATATTAAACAATCAAAATAAGAAAATAATCTGAATATCCAAATAACTAAGTATATGAAGTATTAGTGCATATATTTATTTTGTTTATGTAAAATTATTTTCCTTACATTTGATTATGTTCCATCCTAAATACAGGCTTGGTTTTCAAACCTGTATGGTTTATGTACGGAAAACTATTTTCACACACATTTATTATCAACTGAATAATTTTCTATTTTTATAAAGAAATAATGTATTTGAGTTATTATATACATATGTTCTATTTTTGTATTTCCTACTGTGATTAATTTATAATCAAACACTTTCATTTGACATCTATGGCCAGTTAATACATAGTAATTTGTTACTTATAAAGAAAATTATCGTCTACATGTGTTCGACTAATGTGTTTGTCTTTGAAAATGTTGTCACGGATGAGCAGTTTATGTATTATAAAAACTCGCAGATGGATACAAAATTATTTGTAGTTCTGAAATTAAAATTCTAGTTTTTAAATAAAGCATGTCATAAAGTACATATTTGTACATATGATATTATTATTATTTATACATTACTTTTCAAGAAACAACTACATCAATCAATAACATTATTTTATGATCACTGTTTTTCATATGCAAGGAACATTGTTTTTAAATTTTCATTTCTTAGGTTAGATATGCATTCTGACTACTTTTATATGTAAATAGTATGGATATAACTGTAGATCTTATTATTATAATTGAAAACTTGCATGTTAAACTTTATTTAACATTAATTTTTACAATAAAACTTCTGTTCAATAAATAATATATAACCTCACAGATTTTATACGTACATATTATTATTGAGAAAACTATATAGATCTGTGTGGATTTATCGAGTTTTGTACACTCTTGTACTATCTAGTTTGCCTATAAAGGCCGTTATAGCGAATGTGGTCGCCACGATAAGATTTCTACCAGGGTTTATTTACAGTTTTTTCTGTTTGTTGTTTAAAAGAAAGCTGATAATCGAAAAGAATTCCGAGATAACGAACAGTCTCTGCAGATTTGATACATGTATTGTCAATTTTTATGTCCATGCTACCTGGCTTAATACCTAGATTATTGAAATGCATTAAGACTGTTTTGTGAGGGGCGAGCTCTAGTCCAATTTCTTCTAAATTTTGATTAATAATTTTAAGAGCTTTTTCCATAATTTTTTTGCATGATTTAAGAGATTTCTTTTTAATAAGCAGCTTGATGTCATCAGCGTATTTAGACACAATTATACTTTTGGGTAGATTTTTTAATATTTCTGAGATGTATAAATTGAAAAGAAGGGGACTGAGAGCTCCCCCTTGTGGAACGCCTTTATAGATGGTTCTATAAGTATTTTCGGTAAATTGTGTATATATGTGTCTTTCGTAGTTTAGAAATTTTACTAGTTTTATGATTTCAAGGGGGCAGTTAAACTTAGCTAGTATGTCGAGTAAAATCTCACACTTCACATTATCGTAAGCACTGGTAATATCTAAGAAGGACGCCAATATGTGTTGTTTATGTTTAAAGCCTTCATTGATTTTAAGGGTTAATTGGATTAGGTTATCGACACAGGATTGACCTTTATGAAAACCTGATTGTGACGCGGGTAAAAGATTGTTTTTTTCGAGCCACCATTGTAGACGATTTTTTACGAGGATTTCAAAGAGCTTACAGGAACATGAGGTAAGACTAATGGGGCGATAGTTTTCCCCATCAGGCTTCTTAATAAAATGCACATAAGAGTTTTTCCAATCTAGGGGGTAGTCACCTGTGCCGTACATCTCGTTAAAAATGTCTAATAGAATAAGTCTATAATTCATTGGCAGATTTTTGAGTATTTGATAATCGACACCATCAAGGCCGGGGGAAGAGCTAGTTTTTCTTGAATCTAGGGCGATATTGAGTTCGGAAAATTGAAAATGACCGCTGAGAAAATCGTTGATTGTGCACTTAGGAAGCCAATTGGGGTCTGATGGGGCCCAGGAAGGGCTAAGTTTATCAAGTGCAATATTTAGTTTAGTTTGATTTTGTTGGTTTGTAGAATTGTGAGATTTTACTTTGACATATTTATTTTTTTAAATTTTCATTGTATTCCAAACATAAGTGCTATTTGTCTTGAAGTTTATTGTTTCAGTAAAGTCTATAAAACTTTCTTTCTTTTTATTTTTAAAAATTCTTTTTGCAGTTGCTACTTGTTTTTTGTAAATAATAAAATCATCTAGTTTTTTAGAGTACTGCCATTTTTTAAAAGCTGCTTTTCTTATACTAGAAATTTTATCGCATTCCTGATCCCACCATTTGACAGGATTTTTGTATTTAAAGTTTTTCTTGCAATTTATTTTTTTCGGAGTATTAGATATAACAGCTGATTTAACTATTTCTATGAAAAATTGATATTTAATACTAGGCCTTGAATTGCAAAAAGTGGATTCAAAAAATTGAAAATAATTGTTTTTTAACGTATTTGAAAAATTTTCCTAGTTTGTTCTTTTAGATTTGAGTTTAAAGGTTTTTTTAATATAGGAATTTCTAGTGACATTAAGTAAGATAGATATTGGAAAATGATCTGATCCGAATGTTTCATCGTACATTGATGTATCGATTTTATCTGATAAATTTATAGTTGAAAGAACTAGATCAATATTGGATTTTTTTGCTGTTTGAGGATCAATTCTAGTGAGAGAGTTACAGTTGTGTATATGTAGATCTTTTTTTTCTATAGAGTTTAATAATCTTTTACCATTGACGTCGCTATTTGTGCAATTCTATAGTGTATGATGTGCATTGAAGTCCCCAAGTAGAATGCTGTGTGAGTCAAGGTCAATGTGGTGAACAAGCTTGTCCCATTCTTCTTGATTTGGTGTAGTCCCCGGAGTTCTATAGCAGGCGTAGATATTGGTTTCTGGTTGTATATTGTTAATTTTGATACCGAATATTTCAAAATTATCTATGGAGCCATCTTTTGTATTAATTACAGAAATATCTAGGTAATTTTTAACTAAAAATAGAATTCCGCCCCCTCTTGTTTCTATTCGATCTTTGCGTAACGTTTTGAAGCCCGGAAATGAAAAATCTTTGTTGTAAGGGTTGTCAGGTGATAGCCACGTTTCAACACATATAAAAATATCAATAGACTGCAGTAGTTTAGGTAGGTCGTGCTTGCGTTGTGTAATACTTCTGGCGTTCCAGAAAAGAAGCTTTAAGTTTTTCTGATATGTAGTGATTGTAGCCATTATTATTTTTGGACAGTTTATTGTTTTGTTTCTGAACTTTCTGAGTCGATCTTACTGCATTGATAGTCGTCGTTGTTATCAAAATCTGTTTCCATTTCTGATACATCAGTTGAAGAAGTTTCAATATCAGATTTTGCTAGTTTATTCTTTAGTCTTGTAAGTTTCGATTTGGCAGTTCTATTATTGACTAGAGAGTGGGCTTTGTCAATTACTTTTATTAGTATAGAGACATCGTTTACAATTTTATTGGCTTTAGCAGTAATATCACCCTTATTATGACTTTCTTTTATAAGATCTAAAAATTGGTCATATCCAAATGGCAATTTATTTGTAGCGTCTTTAAAAATATCAACTGCTGGAGACATGGATTCTTCTAAGGCTTGCATACGTTCTTTTTTAATTTTTTCACTATCGGCTTGTTTAGATGCATCTCCATTAGTTTTGCGTTTTTTCGAACTTTTCCTTTGCTGTCCTAATCTTAATAGCAATTTCGGAGTGACAAATTCATCGGTTTTTTCGTTGGGATTATCTTGAATTTCAGGTATCATTTCAAGAGCGTTTAATTCGGAGGTAGTATCGTGCAGTGATTCACCGCTTGTGGTAGATAGCGGTCTTTTCGCACTATTATGATTAGTAATGTGCTGTTGTGTAGGTTGATTACCTATGGGCTGCTTTTGACTGGAAGTGATGCCGATATTTACATCTTGCGAAGAAGTTTCAGTGTTTATTGGACACAGCTTAGCGATGTGGCCCGATTGTTTACACAGAAAGCAGGAAGTAGACTCTGTAGTTAGATAGGTCCAATACGTCGTGTTATCGAAAGTTATTTGCAGCGTTTCAGGAAGCAACCTTTCGTCTTCCTCTTTGATATAAAATTGCCTACGTAGTCATAATATGTGAGATCGGCCAGGTTTATGGGTACTTGCGCGCAAGTCGCTTATATTAGACGTTATGTTAATGCCTTTTCGCTTTATAATATCTGAGATAACTACATCAGGAATAGTAGGTTGTACATTTGATATTACAACTCTTTTATTGTTGTTAATGTACGGTTTTATGTTCAAAACGTAGCTTTTAACTGTAATTGTTTTGTTTTTTAATTCTTGCACCAGTTCTTTATTTGCGACATATACAATGACTCTACTTCCAGAAATTTTTGATATGTACCTTACGTTGCGTACGCTAGTGATTTCCTCCAAACCATCGAGGTAGTCGTCGTTTGTTAAACCTTCGATTGAATCTATGATTATAGCATCTTCTTTGGTTGGTCGAGTTTTAGTTGCAGTGACTTTAGCGTATGATAGCTGGGTGGAGGTAGTTGGAGCATCCTTTTCTTGGTTATTTTTAGGCTCTAACTGATTTCCTTTGGAGAGATACATTTTAGCAAGCTGCGGTTGTTGCAGTTTTTACAAAACTGCAGCAGCCAGTGCAGCGATAAATACTGATATAAAAGCACTATTCACAAGGCACTCGCGTTTCCGCAGTTACTACCACGTGTGGAACACAATACTGTATAATATTTGTGTTTACAAAGCTACGGAGCAAGAGTAGACACGTCTGCTCGCAACCAGTGATGGTTGACGAATGATATATATATATATATATATATATATATATATATATATATATATATATATATATATATATATATATATATATATATATATATATATATATATATATATATATATATATATATATATATATATATATATATATATATATATATATATATATATATATATATATATATATATATATATATATATATATATATATATATATATATATATATATATATCATTCGTCAACCATCACTGGTTGCGAGCAGACGTGTCTACTCTTGCTCCGATATATATATATAATTGAACCGTTGTAAAACCTCAAAATCTTGCTGTTACGCGATACAATACATTATAGTTATAGATATAATACCATATTTGTTGAAAAATTTTGCGGCAAACACGTTTATAGGTGACATCACCAAAAAAATTTTTTTCCATCAATACAGATTTTTAAATATTAAATTTGTTCTATAAATACTACAATATCATAACTTCATAATAATAAAATACGTGCTTTCGAATTTAAACAAAAATTTGATATCATCATAATGAAAATTTAGTTTTCGTTTTTCGAATTGTAAAACCATTCTAAATGAAATAACTGGTATAATACTTATAGACAATAATTACATAACTAGAAAATGTAAGATATAAGTTTATCATAGATTGGTTGTCTATGAATGTAATAATATAAATATCATGTACCTTAGATTTGCAAAATGTGTACTTTAAGTTTTATATACCTTATAGGTACAAAATGTATTTATATTGCAGATAGTTTATATCTCAGAAATGTATTATTTAAGTTTAAAGTACCTGTGCAATAATTATCTACGTAACAATCAGTTACGTCTGATAAATAAAGTTAAATTATTTCATTTACTATTTGATGGCGTAATAAGCATCAATAATAAATTTTAAAAAATTAGTGTTAAATAATTTGTAATAATTAAATAATACAAAACATAATTGTAATTTGGTACATTGTAACTTATCGTACTATAATTTTCTAAAAGTAGTAAAAATGTATTATTCAAATGATGTATTATGTAACAAATAATAATAAAATTTTGTACATTTAATTTTGTTAGTATCTCATTTATTAATAATAAGATGTGAAACCAATCATTACACACCATTACAAAAACCCAAATTGTTCATTTAATTTTCACTTTTGAAAAAATATCCACATTCTGTACTATTTTTGATAAAAACGACAACATGGCATATTTTCTCAAAATTGTAAATTAAATGTAAAAATAAAGTTTTCTGTAATTATTGTTGATAATAGGTGCGTTATGTACCCTCTTGAAATAATGATGCGTGTCTGTGCGTAAGAAAGAAAGAGAGAAAGAAAGTGAAAGCATAAAAAAGAAACACATTAATTGCTTTGTTGATGCACTTACACTCAGTGACCGTGCTACCACGCACCTTACTATCCATGCACCCCACTATTTACATACCTCTCTATCCTCGCACCCCACTATCCTCGCACTTCGCATTATCCATGCACTTTACTATCCATGCACCCCATTATTTACGTACCCCACTATCCTCATACCCCACTATCCTCGCACTACGCATCATCCACGCACTTTACTATCTACACCGATTTATCTGAAAAAATAAAGTGTCTTTACGTATGGAAAATTTGAGGAGTAATTTGCCTTTTGAGATAGAAAATCACCGTATATCTGATTTAAAATTTTTAAAACTTTTGTAGGTATATACTATTACTATTATCGTACCACAACCTTCACATAGTACACCTCACTTATAAATGTATTTTTATGCAGATTAATAAATCAAACTATAATTTGATAATTTAATAATAGTAATGCTGAAAAATGTCAAAATAAGGATATATAGGACTATAATAATGCCGGTAATCTTGTATGGGTGCATCCTGGGCGCTCACTAAAGCGGAAGAAAATCGTTTTAGGGTATTTGAAAATAAGGTTCTACGGAAAATATACGGGCCAAAGAAAGATGAGGAAACTGGGGAGTGGAGGAAACTGCACAATGACGAGCTACATAATTTGTACGCGTCACCAAATATTAACAGAATAATAAAATCACGGAGACTAAGATGGGCAGGGCACGTGGCAAGAATGGTCGATGATCGTACAGCAGCGCGCATAATGAAAGGAAAACCGAAAGCAACGCGACCTCTTGGTAGACCTAGACGCAGATGGGAGGATAACGTAAAATCAGACGTAACTGAAATTGGGCGGGAAGGCGCGAAATGGATGGGGTTGGCACAAAATAGGGAAACGTGGAAGGCTTGCGTAGATGAGGCGATGAACTTTCGAGTTCAAAATGCCATTTAAAAAAAAAAAAAAAAATGCTTCAGATAAAGAGTCAGGTAAAGAATATGATAAATTCTCAAGTGTTCTTTTACTTATATTTCAGTTAAAAGTAACCTGATTTTTTTCAGTAGAAAGATCATTTCATCGTTTAATGCTTGAATTAAAACTAAATGATTGTATTAACAATTTTTATTTTATAAATACTTGATGCATATAAATGATTTCACATACAAATTGAAATTCTGGCGCGCGTAGCGCGCCTGAGATGTTCTAGTCTGTTAAAAAAATCCAAATGAAATTCCACCTAAATTACAATATGTTTTACCTGATCCAAATTGAAAAAAGGAAGAAATAGAAAAACAGGTGACTTTCTAAATTAATTTTTTACCGCAATTTCACCTAGATTTATTTTAAAAATGTATATATTCGGCTTGTTAAGACTTAGGGTAACACAGTGGTCTTGGATGAACTTGAACCCAAGTGTTGGCTCGTCTCTGATCTTTGCGTATATTATTTCTATTAACTCTTACAAGTATTTTGCGACCAAAATGAAAATCATCGCGTGGAAGAATCCAGAATACTCTCGATTTTTCAATATTTTTCAGAGATTATCCGCGATATTCTTGTTAATAAATCTTTAAACTATTAGTTCTTCAGCTGAAGTTCTACTTTTGAGTAGTAAAAACAATTCTAAATAGTTTCGTGCCTCTTATATTGATATCATCCATATAATTCCATGAAAAAAATTTGAAAACAACTAGAATTTTTCAGTTATGCCTTTTATTTATTTACTTTACATTTTCAGAAAAAAAACACATGGAAAAGAATGATTTTTTTATTTAAAATGCCTGGAAGCCATTGTATTCACTGAGATTTCGAAAAAATCTCTGCGAATATTCGGGATGCTCATTTGATGCTTTATATTTTTTCCAAACATTTTTAAAATCGCAGTGTACCGATTCCATTGATTGTTCGCTAAAGAATCCAAGTCCAGTGGCCACGTCTTCGCAAAATTTTGATACGTGATGGAAAATAGTATGAATTTTTGGAGTTATCGGTATACTAAGCTCCAAGTAGCTATTTTTGAAATTTTCAATCATATTTTCAAAAGAAGGATCGAGATCGTTACCAAAACAGACTTGTACAACAGCTTTAAATTTCTCAAAAACTTTTACATATTTCATTCAAGGAGCAAACATTTTGATATTTAGAGTGTAATAATCAAGTTTGTCAAGTAAGATTTTACATGAATTTCCATTGAAACTTGTACTCCCATGTCGCATGTCACGCTTTACACAACATGATTTAGCTCATTGAAGCGCATCTTATTCACATTCCTTTAAGGGGGGGGGGTAAGGTTAATTTGTGCAAAAAAAGGCACATTTTTGTGATTTTTTTTCACGACTCAGTTAAAATTTATTTATTAAAACCAATGTTACATTATTCTAGTCCATTTAAATAATATTGTGGAATATTTTCATGAAAAAATATTGAAAAATATGGCAATGGCATCAATTATTCGGAAGCGTTTCAGAAAAAAGTTGAATTGCGGTGCCCCTCATAACTCGGTGCTGGATCATCTAAAATCAAAAAACCAAAGTTCGTTCGTCAGATAATTGCTTTTTCCAGGTAACGCTGGGAGGGATTTTCGAAATTTCTATTACCGCTATTACAGCGTTACCGCATAAATTATGTAAAGAAATAGTGTTTAAAATTTCGAAAGGATCGGTGCAATAGTTTTGAAGTTATGATGGGCACCGACTTTGAAAACTTGAGTTTTGGGAAAAACGCTTTAAAATTTTGAACACTAAATAATTTGGAATAAAACGTTCATAAGCGAGATTTATCGGCTTACCTCACACTGAATCATCGATGCCAGGTCCATAGAGGATGTTGCTGTCATCTATGATGTCTAAAGCATCTTTTTGCTCCTGTCTACGACGAATCCTGCCATCTCTAGTTTGATTTTCAGCTTCCTGCTCTGCTCGGTTTATACGAATGTGATCAGTTGATCGCGCCCATTCATGAGCGCTTGATCCACTACTGATTCCCATGTCTTGCATGAAGGATAGTAGAGCAAAAGAACCTTCATTGAAGACACAGGCTGCCACATAAGCCGCAATCTTAACTATCACAGAGGTTCCGCTCAAGTGCTTTGGTGAGATTTGCCATATAAGTTGGTTCAAACTCTCTACACTGACTAAATATACGGTACAGGTATGAGCATGTTTATACTTGTCTTCAAATTTCTATAAAAGACAGTAGGAGGAACAGTTCGGTATATTATAAGGAGAGTATCAGCTGCCAGGTAACAATAGCGCGCTCGAACCGAGCAGGTATGAAAATCCAACAGGTAGGAATATATTCATAACACCTGCAATTTTGCTCCGATCGACTTGAAATTTTTACACAATATTCTTGAGATACAACGCACTCAGTTTCAAAAATAAAAAAAATACGACAAAAAAATTTAAATATCTTACCCCCCCCCCCCCCCCCCCCCCTTAATAAATGAGTATATAGAGTAGTGACAGTTCTAAGCATTAGATGCAATTCAGGAGGAGGAATAATATGCAGAAACGTTTTGTCTTCTTGAGTGTTAAAAACAGGGGGATGTATACAATTTATGAACTTTTTAGCATCTTCTTTCTTAGCTCCAGCTTCAACCCAATTCATATGATTTTGTAAAGTATTGCCAATTGTTCTATGTTCTCCACACTCATGAAGCTTATTTTCTAGTGCGTAGCACCACGTGCAAGGGTACATGAAGTGCTATCCATAATTGCAACACATTTTCATAATTTACTTAAGAATCTTGTGCTTCGGTTATAATAAATAATTTATTAACTCCCGAATCCTTGAATTTTTTAGCTTATATCCCATCTCTATACTTTTGTCGCCGATGAAATGATTCCTGAGATTCTGTGGTGGATTTAAATCACAGATAAACTTTTAAAAATCTTCCTCCCGGAAGGCAATTCCAAATTTTAAGTGAAAATCAGTCAATTATCGTTTTACTTTGATATATTCTATCAGACCCAAGGTCAAAAAAGGCATCTACGTAGTGCATTTTGTCGCTGAGTTTATTTTCCAAATTAGATTCTACAACTTTAGAATTATTTGAAGCTACACGCAAAGACGCAGCGATTCCAAGAATCACATTTTGACTCAAATGAAAATTTTGTCATAATTTTAAGAAATTGTCCGATGAAAAATGCTGCTTCTTTACTAGGCTATTAGAATAAATATGAATTTAGAATGAAATACGAAATCAATATTCGAGCAAAGTACCCCATCTAAAGTAATAATCATTAGAAATATGCGTAATAAGAGTATTTAAGATGTTTTTTCGATTATTTATAGATATTCAACAAATTTGCTATACTATATATATCTTCAAAAATAAAAAAGATAAAAATAAAAATGTCAATAATCTACTTAAGTGACAAATCTGACTGGAAAATAAAGAGAAAGAACTGACGGAATCGATTTTTTATATATTCATGAATAAAACTTGTAATGAATTGTATCAATATAAAAGATACAAAAAACTATTCAGAATAGTTTTTATTACTGAAATGTAAAACTTCAGCTGAAAAATTCATAGTTTTAATGATTTATTAACAAGAATATCGCGGATTAACCTTTGAAAAATATTGAAAAAATCGAGTTTATTCTGGATTCCTTCACGCGATGATTTTAATTTTGGTTGCAAAAATACTCGTAAGAGTTCATAGAAATAATATACGCAAAGATCCGAGACGGGTAGATACTTTTGGGTTTAAGTTCATCCAAGACCACTGTGGTAAGAGTGCCAATTACTGTGCTCTATTATTGAAGTCCGGAGAGTTCACTGATTTAAAAAAACTTGAGTAATAGTCCACATCTTTTTAAAGGTTCTATGTCACACTTTGTGACTTCTTTTATGGTAAACAAATTTTTAGATGTATATATTGAATATTTTTATAATATTAATGGAAACAAAATAAAAAGTTTGTGAGTTAGTTACTGTGCCTTAACAACCTCCAAAAATCAATTACTATGCCCCAGTTACTATGCATCCACACCGAACACTGTGCTCCAGATGCAGTGGCTCTTACCGATTACTGTGCTCCAAAATATGGTGCATTCCGAAAATTAACATTGCAGATTACAATTTAATTTGAAATTGCTATAATTAAGCAAGAAAAATGAACTAGGAATAGAATATTTTTAATATAGGTAAAAATTTATTTGAAAAATTTATTTGAAAAATTATTTGAAAAAATTTATTTGAAAATAAATTTATTACTTATTACGTTTATTAACAAAACTTTTTATTACAATTGTATATAATAAAATACGTACAATTAATACAACTCTTATAAAACACAAAATTGTTATTTTTTAACTATAAATTATGATCGAATTTCAAGAAAGAATCACTCCGAGAGGGAGTCTTTAAGAAGTTTTCAATAACTCCGAACTCTTCGAAAGAAGATGTCTCTTTTCCAATTCTAGTTTACATCAATTTATATAATATATATATATAATTGATGGTAAACTAGAATTGGAAAGAGACATCTTCTTTCGAAGAGTTCGGAGTTATTGAAAACTTCTTAAAGACTCCCTCTCGGAGTGATTCTTTCTTGAAATTCGATCATAATTTATAGTTAAAAATAACATTTTGTGTTCTTATAAGAGTTTGTATTAATTGATATTTATATATATATATATATATATATATTATATATCTATATATAATATAATATATACTATATATATATATATATAATATATGATATAATATATAATATATATATATATATATATATATATATATAAATAAATCTTAATGAATTGGATCTAATAATATATAAAAGAAAAAAATTAACGCAAGAAAAGATTAAGGAGAGTGTCCATGGATACCCCATCCATACAGTGTAGGGAATATGGAAGGGGATGTGTAAGAGCGTGAAGGAGGGTGGAGGACAAATAAGTAAAAAAATAACGTAGCTTTTTAAACAATTTAATGTTATTATGTGGACGGGATGTGGAGGGAGTGAAGGTGAATGTGGAGGGTATGTGGAGGAGCGAGGTGAGAGTGGAGGGGGTGGAGGGGCAAATAAGTAAAAGATAACGCAGTTTTTTAAAACAATTTAACGTTATTATATGGACGGGTATGTGAGGGGTGGCGGGGTGTGGAGGAGAATGTGGAGGGATGTTAAGGGTCGTGAAGGAGGTGGATGGGCAATTAAGTAAAATATAACGCAGTTTTTGAAACATTTTAACGTTATTATGTGGAGGAGATGTGGAGGGGATATAGGAAGATATATATACATATCAGTATCCTGATGTCACACGTCTTCAAAAAATTCTGCTAATTGTAGAATTCACATATATATATATATAATATAATATATATATATATATATATTATATATATATATAGGCTCATTATTTTAGTATCAAGTCAAGTCAAAAAGTTTACTTAAAAGGTAACATGAAAATAATAATAAATGTAGAAAATCATAAAATTCGTCCATAACAGCCACATGAAATAAACTTTTCAGCATATGATACTAGTATATATAGATATACCGTAGAACGGGGTGTCTTCGGCCACTTTTCAACTTTCAAGGGCTACAATTTTCTTTAGCGTCATGTTTAAAAAAAATTTCCGTATCCATATTTGGGTTTATTTATAGACGGTTGATTCTCACAGCTAAGTAACCAGATTATCATATTTATAATAAACTATAGCCAAAAATCTTGGTTGTCGAAGACACCCCTGTAGGTCGCTGACATCCCGGTCTACGGGATATCTTGGGCCACTTAGTGCTTTTTTCAATACTATTGTTAGAAATGTATAATTTTCAGACTTTAAACAATGGTACGAAATTTAAAAAAGTTCTATAAAATATAATAAATTACCAAGTATTGAGAGTGTGTCCAAGGTGCGTTTTTTTTTGCACAGAGAATTTGTTTTAATTAATGGAAAATAAACGCGTTTAAAGTAGAATTCAGTAAAAAGTAAAGGTATGCATACGTATTACTTCGTATATGAATATATGTAATACCTAGTGCAGTATAAAATAAATGTAAATAGTGAACAACCGGAAACATTATTTTTGTTTATATTGATTTTTTCACATAACATTTTTAACAAAAGAAGCATGGAAGATAAAAGTGATAATAGAGAAAGTGAAACAGGGGACATAAAATAGGAAGATAATAAAGAAAATGATAGTGGAATGCGTTCTTACTGCTCTGATTTTGGTTGCAAGAGCTATTCGTAAAGAGACCCAACTGTTCGTTTTCACAGTTTCCGAAAAGCGGGTGAAACATTTGTAACAATAACTAATAAAATGAATATTGAAGAGAAAATTGATAGGAAAATTTGATAGCAGAGAGATTCTTACATTTTGGTTGTTTTATATTTTCTAGAGATTGCTGATAAAGAGCGTTCCAAACATATTTTACATTGGTGCAGGATAAAGTATTCATATCATCTAAATCATTTCTAAAAATATTAATAGTACGATATAATGTGTGTGTTTTAAATAATTGAATAATTTGCAAATCATAAAATATTTTAATTACCTGTTACAGAACAGAAGAACTGCAACTGAATGCTTATATTTTCCACTCAAGCCAACTTTACACGAGCATTCCATTTTAACAATTTCTTCATTCTTATGTATTTCACCTGTTATTTCGTGAGGATTACCTTTTAAATTTGACGTTCGTCAACAAAACGACACGATTTTAACATTTTCAGCGTTTATTATGACTTTACCACATGCATGAATGTGTCGAGAATTTAAAATTTTTTCATCTTCCACAAACTTCCGGTTTGATGGAGTGCAATTAGCAAATACACATATTTCTGAGTTGCATATTTTCATTGTCAAAAAGACGTTTTAATCACACAAAACAATACCAATCAATTTATAAACAAATACTACGCGTGTTTATCTCTGTCAGCTTTCTACAACGGTCCACCATGTTTGCGCTTGTGGCGCCATCATTTGTATCTCAATTGTGCAAACACATGAGCGGAATGTTACATTTATTAACCCTCTAGCACATACTACAGTGTCCCTCTGGAGGTCATTCACTTTTCCGCGTTGAAATGAAAATCAAAACCCAAAATTAAGGTCCTAAATCGATCGGATTCTCTCCGCCTACTCAAAAGAAAGACACTGCTTGTGGTAGACTAAAATCCAACTTAGTTGCCTGACGCAGAATTCATAATGCCGATAGTATAACATTTAATCAATGCGTATGGGAAAAAGCAATGCGTATGACGCTGCTGATTTTTCTATAAAAATACAAAACTAGATTTAAAAAAAACTTTTCTCTCGCAATTAAAATACTCTCGGTCTTACAGGGTTAAATCACAGATAAATTTAATAACTCTCTACGGTCAGCATAGGTAGAAAATTCTCTCAAACTCGACCTGCATAAGATGTATAGATATGCACTTCTAATTTGGGTACCTATTAGCCGATAAATACAAATTTTATATTTAATTAATCATAAATAAACTACTAGAAACTTGGTGGCCCAAGACACCCCGCTAATCATCAAAATAGTGATTTTATGAATAAACATCCTCTTAAAAGTTAATGTAGCTTGAAATTCTTTTTGGACTAAGTAAGTACGCAATGGCTACGTATGTATAACGATTTGTAAAGTCGATCACTTACTGCCTGGGCATTATGTATAATGCCCGGCTCAGTTGGGCAATGTGATAAATACTTGTGAAATTATCACTTTGCCCGGGCATTATGCATAGTGCTACCCGTTGACCGGTCAAAGTGATTATTTGTAATTCGAGAACAATTTTTGGTTGAATTGCAACTATTTTTCTAATCTAAAGAGAGGTAGAAAGATATGAAAGTAGGAGTTTAAATAAAATTAATACAAATATGACAAATTTTACAAAGATTTAGGTACATGACACTCTCGTTATATTTTTATATTTAACATTTAACTCTTTTTCCATGCGACTTCTTCCATCATGACCATTTGAATCGTGAGTATCAAGAAGTATTTGAAAAGATTTTTCTAGATAGACGTATTACTTAATTGATGAATCATTTTCTTGCACAGGTACAATCAGTTTATCTGTATCACCTATGGATACGACGTCTTATCGACGTAAGCGTTGATATTCATCAGATGACTTTGTGAATTATTTTGCTTTTGCTAATTTTATTTTCTGAATTATATCCAAGCATCCAACTTTAACAAACATTTGAGTGATCTGATTTATTGTCAGTAATAATTCATTCATTCGATTATTAAAACAATTTTTCATATTACTTATTAAAGACTTCATATCACCCAATTAGTTTTAATTCCACTTATTCAATAGTCACATATTAAAAGTATAGATTTAAGAAAATACACAAGTTTGCTAAAAACTGATAACGTTAAAATGCAAACTTTCTGCCGTTCAAAGAAGCACTCGCTTTCAAGGTATATCGTACAGATATTATCCTTAACTGAAAAACTGACATTTCTTGAATATAGATATGTTTATATAGTATAGTAAACCAATTTCCTTTCATACTTACTTAGATTATCATCATTTACAGTTTATGGAAATCTCAACTTGGACATTTACGTTATCCTTTAAAATCGAAGGGTTGAAACCCCTATTCCTTCTATTTCTACGAAGTCTACTTTATATTTCCAGGTAATTTTACTCTTAGTCTTATTACTTTAATTTACATATGAATTTTTTTAAAGAAATATTATTTAATACGTCAGTTTAATAGTTTATAATTATTATATAAATATGAAGTACTTGATATTGATGAATACAAGTAATACAGCATGAAAGAAAAGTACCATATTTGTATTAATTCTATTTAAACTTCTATTTTAATATCTTTTATTCCCGGCTTAACTATAATGTCTACTTTACTGACCTGAAAATCCGGACGAAAGTGATGTATTATTCCCTCTTTTACTTTATTCCACCATTTGCGGGAATAAAGTAAAGTTCGGATTCTGTGACTTTCTCTCTTTTTTTCTATTTTGAACTATATCTATCTCTTTTCGTGGTTCCCACTCGTCAAATCAATAAAATGGCTACAATTAAGTCGGAAATAAAGTTCTATATGCAACACGGGAATAAAGCCGACTATTCTTCGACTCTATTCCCTTGTTACAAAATGTACTATTTACCTCTCTACAACACAACAAACCTCTCGCCGTACAACCAAAAATGGTTCTCGAATTACAAATAATAACTTTGCCCAGTCAACGAGTAGCACTATGCATAATGCCCGGGCAAAGTGATAATTTAACAAGCATTAATCACATTGCCCAACTGAGTCAGGCATTATGCATAATGCCCGGGTAATATAGAGCACTATTCAAAGTGCCTGACCATTAAATGATTCAAATTACCCATAACGTATATATTAGATTTTCCATCACAAAAATTTAACTTAAATTAAATACTAACTTCAATTGGGAGTAGGAGAAGTTGGCGGTTCGTAGGGTGTGCACGCGCGCGAAAGCAGCTCGTCGAATAAGAGAGAAAACAAGTATCAAAAGTCAAAAGTGGACAAAAAACCGAGTTCAAAGGCAAGAGGGACGTGAGTAGCACAAGAGAAAATGTTATCTACAAGATATCTGATAAGGAAAGGTAAATACAACAGAAAAAAAGAAGGCGCGAGATTAGAGAGGTTAGGAAGAACAGAAAAAAAATGGCGGCTACAACAGATTTTACCAGCGCCGAGGACGAGAAAAGCGACGAGGTAGAAGAACCAAAGGAAGAAGGAAAGAGTAGGGGAGGATGGGGTATTGCCGGTCACCTAAGCAAACATGCTTGTTATTTCCACTTTCATATTGTTTTTTTTAACTTTAAATATTTATTATGTTAGTTCAAACCATTGACTATAAATATTTCTTATTGGTTTAATATAAAAATGTAAGATATCGAAGCTATAAGTCGAAATAAAAAAAAAACATTTTGACCGAATTTACTCCACATCAAAGAGTAATACCGGTCAGCCTTGGTATAATTCCGATCACTATTAGAAAGTTACTTTTATAGGTGAAAAATTTCTTAAAATCAATTATATGTACTTTCATATAATCCGTCGCATTATTATTCGCAGTTACATAGTGAAACATATAATAACATAACCACTGTTCAATCAAAAACACTTAAGCAAAGTTACCCTACCTGAGAGCACAGCGAAACGTTTTCTTAGCCTCTCTTTCGGGAGCGTCATATAAATAACATTGTGACCGGGATTACCCCCATTCTGATTAGTAATTTACATTGAAATGATAACAACGTAATAGGTTTATACTCTTTTTTCTTCACTACTTCGTATTCTTAGATTGTTCAAATTAATAAAGATACAAAAAATAACTGCATAAAGCAACAAATAATATGCATAAAAGCTTATTTTATAGATCAGATTTCTGATAAGAAATGTAGGCCTACACTTTGATTGTGTATAATTTTATGTTGCGTTTAATATACTATTCGAATTATTACCTAAAAATGTTTAGATTACTGAAAATAAGGGTGACCGGAATTAGCCAGTGACCGGCATTACCCCGTTCTCCCCTATAAAAAGGCGCAGAGGGAGGCCGAGGAAGGATGAAAATGAAAATGCCTCAGAGGCAGCAGGAATGAAAAACTATCTGGAAAATGGAAAAATAGTCGGTTTCGAAATAAATTTCGGCAGTAATAAAAGAATCGAACATTTACCAATAAGAACGAGAGCGCACGCGGATTGGTAAAGCAGATAACGCGCTATATGACGACGGAAATAACGAAATGAGGCGTACCGACACTAACACGATAAGCGGCGCGCACACTGCCGAGAGCCTCACGGGCATGCGAACCAAAGAAAAGCTGGACAGCATCGGAAGGACAGAGGAAAAACAGGAAAA
The DNA here is from genome assembly GCA_949152435.1 of Gastracanthus pulcherrimus. Taxonomy (NCBI): domain Eukaryota; kingdom Metazoa; phylum Arthropoda; class Insecta; order Hymenoptera; family Pteromalidae; genus Gastracanthus; species Gastracanthus pulcherrimus. The sequence continues at coordinate 129,285,738 of OX424574.1, forward strand.
TAGGAACGAGGCAATTTTAGAAAAGCAACTAAAAGAGGGGCGAGAGCGTGGGTTAGAAAAGGAGATAGCAGCGGAAAATACACCAGCGGCGGTGACAGCAACGGTGGACGTCGTAGGTGAGGAGGCGTCGGAGGTGAAGATGGCAGCGGGACAAAACGGCGGGCAGGAGCAGAAGAGCAAGGCATCAACGCAGTATGTAGAGTTGAAAGAGTGGATATATGGAAGGATGAGTGAATTAGAGGTTAGGTTAAAGAGGGCCGCGAATGATCTGTCAGCAGAAGTGAAGAGGCTAAAAGTGCAGTTAAATAAGGACAATCAAATGTTAAATAACACGCGAAACGAATTAATAGAGTTAAGGGTTCAGGCGGAAAGGCCTCAACAATAACGGGTGAAAAGATAGTCATAAACAAACTTGACAAGGACTTTTTATGGGCAGCAAAGCCGGCGATCAGAACTAAAAAGAATGGGAGGGAGAGCGGGGGGGGGGGGGGGTTCTAGTCGGAATTAGAAAAAAGCTCAAAGGAAATATAGAATATGAGACATAACTATTTTGTATCCTATTGTATCCATTTTGACAAACATGGGATTACGGGATAGTAGTCAAAGGGGTTAAAATAAGTGGGAATAAAAACCTGTATATAGTAACATTATACAATAACGGGAATGTATGTAAAGTAATTAATTAGAAAAGAAGCGTAATAGAGGTAGGTATTGAGAGAGGCGACCAGGTGATAATAGCGGGTGATTTTAATGCGAGAATAGGGAATCTTCAAATAAATACGACAGGGGAAATTAAAAATACGAGGAAATCGGCAGACAAGGTGGTAAACGCGGAAGGCACTAAGCTAGTAGATTTCTGCGCCGAGTTCGGATGTAAAATAAAAAACGGGGACACAAGCAGGGATTGGGAAGGCGAAGTCACGTTCGTAGGAAACGGAGACCACTCAGTTCTCGACCTGATTGCAGAAATAGAAACAACGGGATATAGCTTAATTACAAGCTTGAATGTAGAGCCGAGAACAGAATCGGACCATCTGCTTGTAATTTTCACAGTGAGAGAGGAAAAGGAAGAACGAGGGACAGCGGATATACTCACACGAAGGGAAAGCGAAAAAGTAAAAGTAGAGCGGATAGTTTGGGTGGACGGAGCAAGACAGGATTATTTCAGGAGAATGGAGGAAAGGGCGGGAAAAATTCGTAAAGACTAAAAAGCACAGGAGAGATGGGATATTATGGTAAGTATAATCAAGGAATCGGCAAAAGAGTCAGGCATGGTTTAGGAAGTGGGATGTGAGAGATCAGGGCGACAAAAGGTACCAAAAAAATCAGAGAAGAAAAGAAGGTAGGAAAATGCTTAAGAAAATGGCTGAAAACCAAAGAGGGGGAGGATAAGGTGCTATGGAGAAGAGAGAAAACCAAGCTAGGGAAAATTAAGGACAAACTAAAGAGGAAGGAGAGGGAAAAATGGGAGAAAGTAAAGCAAAGTAAGAGCATGAATGATTTCTGGAAGGCAATAGAAAATTTTAAACCTACTCGGGAAGACGGGACAGGAGGGGAAAACGAGGAAGAGGACTCGGAATTTAACGCAGCATAGAAATATAGGAGGTAAAAGCGGCTATGAGAAAGATGAAAAATAACAAAGCACCGGGGGAGGACGGGATTCGCAAAGTAGATCATCGTATCCCTAGAATTTTTAAAGTATGTACCTAGAGACTGGCTGGAAGAATTCAAGGGGATTTTAAACGAACTATGGAAGGAAGGAACTTTGATTTTAAATTATAGGGGAATAGCGCTTCTAGACGTAGGATAAAAAATACTGGCAAACATAATAGCAAATAGACTGAATAGGTGGGCCGAAAAAATGGTAAAATAAAAGAAAGCCAGGCTTGATTTAGAGAAGGAAGGGACACGAGAGACCACGTTTTGATCATGAATAGCATAATAGAGAATAAGTTGAAAAACAAAGGGGGCAAACTTTATGCGGCACTAATAGATTTTAAAACAGCATTCGATTCGATAGATAGAGAGCTTCTGTACAAAAATTTAGAAAGGTTGGGGATTAAAGGGAGAATGCTGAAAATGATCAAAAAGATATACGAATGTACATATAATGTTGTAGTTACGGGGGAGGGAGTCACGGAAAAATTCGAAACCAAGAGAGGAATCAGGCAGGGATGCCCGTTGCGTACTTTCCTGTTTATCGTGTTCCTTGATAACCTAGAAGACAGGTGGGTCAGTAAAAACGAAGGCGGGACTGTCATAGCAGAAAAAAAAATCTTTGGGCTCAAATTCGCGGACGACGTGATAGCTATAGCCGACACGCCGGAAGGACTAAACAGTATGCTGAGGGACCTCAAAAAATACTGCAACGGAAACTCCATGACAGTAAACACTGCGAAAACCAAAATAATGATTTTCAGAAACGGGGGAAGGGGGGAAAAGGAAGTGTTTAAATATAAGGGCGAGGCTTTGGAGATTGTCTACGATTACAAATATTTAGGTTTCTGGTTAACGACAAGTAACTCGTACAACAAACATGTGAAAACGGTAGCCGGTAAAGTACAAAAGGCACTTAATACGGTTTGGGGTATATCAAAAAGGGCTAAAATGAAAAGTTTGAGTAGGCGTGTGTACCTTATCGACACGATAGTGAGAGCGGGCTGTTTATACGAAGCGAAGATTTGGGGCTGGGGGCTAAAGGTTCTGTGGAAAAGGTACAGGGGAGATACGTCAAGATGTCAATGGGTTTGAGCAGGAATACACCGGATTACATTTGGAAGATGGAAGCTGGTAGAAGAAGCTTAGAAATTGAAACTAGAAAAAGGGCAGGTAGATACTTATTGAGCATACTAGAAATGAACGAGGAAAGGTGGCCACACATATGCTTAAAGGAGGAGGTGAGAGGGATTTTAAATGGTTATCCGACAAAGTGGAGACGCGAGCTGGAAGACGCGTTCAAAGCAGTGAGAGACGGGGAATGTCTGCGTTGCGTCCAGGAAAAAAGAGATAGTGAAGAAATTGCAAAAAAAACTAGATTTAGGACTGAAGACAAAATTAGATCATGAAACACAACAGATTTGGGGAAAAATAGACAGGTCAGAGTTTTGCGAAGATAGAAAGATCGATTTAGGTAGAGAAAAATATTGGGAGGATAGACATTTAACGGGAGCGATAAAAGAACAGTGGGCAAGATTAAGATGTGGAAACATAGGAAAATCAGCCAAAAAGGGATACGATGATCTACTTTGCAGACTGTGTAGGGGAGGGCCGGAGGACCTGGAACATATCTGGGGCTGTAAGGTAGCAAGGGAGAAGGTTAGCCAGGACCTTAGGAACAAAATCGACTGTTGGAAATTACAGGGTAGAAGGGAAGAGGTAAGAGAAAAATTAAACATAATAGTAACGGGCAAACCGGTGGTAGAGCTGTGCATTTTTAGCAGAGAGTTCGAAACGCAATTTAGGTCGAGAGCTGAGACTCAGGCTTTGGGCGGGAACAGGGATTCAAGCCAGGCAAGCTAAGAGCGAGAGGGAAACAGCGTCAACTCTATGTACATAAGCGTGCGTCGTATAAATTCATGACTGTAATATATTGTATATATGTAAGTTCAAGTGCGAACTTTGTTGTAAAACCTTATACGGATATATGAGCATTGGAGATATGTATAATGCTGTAAAAACTATACATGGAATAAAATAAATTCTAAAACCTACTAACTTCATTTGGCTGTTTAAAATAATAGACTTTCATATATACCAGCGAAGTACTCGTACCTAACGTCCCTAGGATTGATAAATGCATTTATTAATTTAGTTAAATGAAAATTAACATACATAACTATTAAAATCAATATAAGTTATTGCTGCTAACGTCGCTCTAACCAATTCATTTAATTAAAATAATATTAATTTTTATTAAAAAACCATAAACCTAATATAACCCATAAATATCGTAAACCCCATTAACCTCATAAAGCCCATATACCCTATGCAACCGATACAAATCATAAACCCTATGCAACCCACAAACATCGCGAACCCAATAAACCCCAACACCACGTAAAACCCATAAACTCATTAGCCCCTAAATGCCATAAAATCTATAAAACCCATCAAAAACGCAAACCGCATCGAACGCATAAACCACGATAACCAATAAACCACAATAACCCATAAACCACAATAACCAATAAACCACAGTAGCCCATAAACCACAATAACCCATAAATCACAGTAACCCATAAACCAGAATAACCCACAAACCACAATAACCCATAAACCCCATAAAACCTATAAACATCGTAAATCTCATCAGCCCCATAATCCCCAAAAAGCCCATAAATATTGTAAACCACATAAACCCCAATAACCGATAAACACCAATAACCCATAAACCCCATAAAACCTATAAGCGTGGTAATTTCCATAAGCCCCATAATCCCCAGAAAGCCCATAAATATTGTAAACCCCATAAACCCCAATAGCGAATAAACCCCAATAACGTATAAACCCCAACAAAGAATAAACCCCAATAACGTATAAACCCCAATAACGGATAAATCCCAATAACGGATAAACCCCAATAACGGATTAACCCCAATAACCCAGAAAGTCCATAAACCTATAAACATGGTAAACCCCATAAGCCCCATAATCCCCATAATCCCCAGAAAGCCCATAAATATTGTAAACCCCATAAACCCCAAAAATCCATAAACCCCATAAACCTTATGAAACCCATACAAAGTATAATAAACGTAAACCCTATAAATCTTGTAAATCCCATAAACCGTATGAAACCCATACAAAGTATAATAAACGTAAACCCTATAAATCTCGTAAACCCCAAAAACCATGAACACCTGTTCACTTCCAGTTGACTTCCGATCAACTTTCGGTCAACTTTCGGTCATCTTCCGGTTAACTTCTATACCCAGTACTTTGAAAATGAACTTTGTATTAAGGAAAGAAGAAATTTTATAAAAAGAAGCAAAAAGTCTGAAACTACCCAAAGTGATATTAATATAATAGAGGATTTTTTGAATATTTGTTCCAGTTAGAATAAAAAAATTAGTGCTCTGCAGCTTATAGATCTGATAGAAATTTATTTTAGAATAGTGGCCCAATACATTCCGCTGGTCAAAAACACATCACTCTACGGTACTATCAACTTTAGAACACGACTTCAAATCATCAGATCTTATTAAAAATTTGTATCGTCGGTTATTCTCAACTTTTTTTTATTTTTCATATTGTTTTCCTTCATGTATTAGTTTTTTAGAACAATTTAAAGAAAACTTTTTTCGAAATTCTTAAAAATGTCCTTTTCTCTATTGCTGCTCGTTACACGGATCCCGTGTTAGAAGTTCAAACTTTAGAACTCAATAAATTGAAGGGCTGGATGCAATAACGGTACTAGCATTTTTTGGTCATTTTTATCTCAAATACTAATGCTCAGATAAAGAAACAAAAATATAATGTTGACAATACGAGCTAGTTTAACAACACTATATTTTTTATTTTTTATAGGAGCAGCATTACTTGAGATATAAATCATTAAGAAGAAGTGCTAATACCGTTATTACATCCGACCCTTCAATTTATTACGTGTACTTCAAGCTCGACTTCGAGTTATAAAGAAATCTAAATAAAATCGATTTTCCACAAAACTATCTTTAATATCATTAAGACATAATTTTGATAATGCTGTTAACTATTTACATAAATAGACTATTTTTAGTTCCAAAAACCTAATTTGCCAAACTTTACCAATTTTTGCTTAATTTGGCGAAAATATTTCTGTCTTTGCCTAAATCTTGTTACGTTTGCCAAACTTTATCAATCTTTACATCACTTTGCTGAAATCAATCAAATAAAACATTTTTCACACAAGGCTTCATTTACTAAAATTTGCATTTCTTAACTGGACTTAAAATCATCAACGAATTTACATACGTAGTTAAAATAATCAACAAACCCATAACCTTCTCGATATACTTTATTAAACCTTCTCCTTTATATAAATTGAAAAATATCTCTCTCCCTCTTCGAAACGCACTAAAATCTCCAATTTCCAAAAATGTCCTTATAATACTCCTTGGCCTTTACGCGCCTCATAAGTACATCGAGCTTCCTTCATAAGACAGCCTGAACCTCGCGTCCACTTGAATCATCAACTGGCCGTCGGCGTGCACAACGCACAACTCACACACATCATCCCCGCTGCTCACCGCGCGCACCAAAACAGAAATCAAGTTCGCGCCGCGGCCATATGAGTAGGGAGGTCGCGCGGACTCTCACGGGAATATCGCTCGGCAGCCGCATAATAATCGGCGCTCCGCGCAAGTACCAAGCATCGAAATATACGAATACATCACATATTCCCTCGGTGGTATACGCGCCGAATAAACTCGAACCGCGGCGACCTTGCGCTGTCGCGTAGGTATCGCTGGATTCTCCCTCGGCGAAATGTCTCGGCGAGCCGAAGGCTGTACCTATATGCCGTTTTGTACACATGTACGTTTACACGCGCGTATGTGCATCTGTAGGTACCTATATACGTGCGATGGAGAGTCTCCTTTGCGCACGCGGATGAAAAAGCCGTCGGTCGCTACTCGCCGGTTCCAGCTGAGAGCATTGCCGCTTCCCTCCTCGACTTTATCTCTCCTCTTTCTCTCGTTCTTCTTGTAAGAGGAGAGAAGTCGAGCGTGTTGCCCATAATCGTCCGGCCGCTGCAGCCACGGCTGCACATGCACCGCCTCGTAATTAACAGAGCAGTTAGCTGCGAATTGTGCGCTTGACTCACTTGACTCACTTGACTCGCGCTCCTTCTCTCTCTCTCTCTCTCTCTCTCTCTCTCTCTGAGCGCCTGGCCTCATGCGCTTTTTGATCAAGTGCAGTGGCAGCATGCTCTGTATACGCGGGCGTACTCGCGAGGCGGAAGCTGTGCAGTGCAGTGCATCGGCTGGACGGGTGGTTTTTCGCGCTCGCGCCGCGCAGTTCCTCGGCGCGATTTCACCGCGAAATACGCGGCTCCGCACACGTTGCATCCCTAACACTGGATTTGTGAGAATTTGTCGTTTTGTTTTGTACAAAAGGATGCCATAAGACACGTAAGACCTAAACTTTTATTATTTAAACTTGCGATGTTGTTTAGATTAAACCCTATTAATTCCTTCGATTACTGGTAAATTTAATTTTACTTTATCGGGGATTTATTATTTCTTCTTTTACAGAGAGGAAACGTTTTTATTTATCAGATTTTTCTTTATTCTATTATTCACTAGTGATTCTAAAAATGTTCAAAACCTACATTCATTTTTATTTTAAAATTATTAATCATGTACAAAGTATAATCTCTTCTTTTAATTTTAAAACCCTTTTTGTAACGAAAAAAAAAATATAAATATTAAGTTTCAAAAGTGTTTCACTATAAATAACCGAGTAATTAATAACGATAATTTCAATGCACTGCTCATATAAATACTAAACGTTGTGATAGTATTCAATAGCGTTATTCTTAAGATAAGACAAACATCTTTGAATTATGTTGTCTTGTGAATCCAGACATTATCTACTTAATATATATATTTTCTTATAATAGAATATGAATTATAATAGTTAATATAAAGTTTTCTTCAGTAGTAACAAATAAAACTGAAAATAAACTATAGTAGTAATTTAGTCGTTCTTATTTGATCAAAAGAATTTCCGAACCCATTAATTACTCGCACTGATTATTGCAGTTATGACGTGCTCAACTCTTCAATTCTCTATCCATCAACAAGTTGCTAATAAGTAACAACCAACTACAGGTTTAAATTTTCGCAAACATAACTGTTAAGCGCTACGAAATTTTAGTACTTACTGTGTCTCATTATCATTTTTAAAAGATTAATTTCAAACTTGCATTATTAAATTTTAATATTTTTCTGAATAATATTAGTACTTTATAATAAAAATTGTTTTTATTAAAATATATATTGATTTTACAAAAAAAATAGTTAAACAAATCTAATTTAAACAAAAATTAGTTTTGTACAAAAAAATTATAAACATTTGCATATTTCACGAAATTTAAAAATAATTTTATCATCATTAATAAATTTATATTTATATTCTACTTTATCTATAAAATTGTTTTGAATCGTAATTAGTCTTATAATAATAAAAGTTACCCAAAATTTATCATGGTGACCCTATAAACAGTATAATTAAGTTAAACGATATATTAAAATAATGAAGATTATTAATCATCTTACATATGATTTAAAAGAAAATGTCAGCGCACTAAAATTGAGTGGTGAAGCGTTTCATTTACGTTGGGTAAACGCCCAAAAACTGTCATTGGCCAGTCACCCAGTTTAAGAAAACGCTTGAATGCTTAATTTCGTGTAATTTTGCGATAATACTATTTTTATCAAATTTGACTATTCTAAACATGCACTGCATAGAAACTTATCCTTTAAAATTGAAATTTATAAATTTATTTATATTGTATTATTAGTGCACGATTGCTAAACTGTGTACACTATAAGAAAACTATATTACGATATTGATATCGTAAAACATTAATAAATTTTACATAATGATACTATTAAGATTTCCATATATATTGTTGGTGTAACTATATAGTTTCTTCAGTGTTACATATGAAACATTATTTCTTAAGGCGCCACGAAAATATAGATATATGTTGACTATAAATATATAGTAAACGGGGAAAAAGGTCAGCACATTTGCGCTCTTGGATTTCATAAAAAAAAATTATTTAACACTATAAAAATTATAGATAGACCTCTTTTTGTAGGTAGTTGTCACGAAAGGGAGCTCAATGCATTATTTTTACGTGATCCTTAGAAAATAATCATTGAAATTCGGTATGTAAAATGCTCGATAGCAATATGTATAGCAAACAAACAATTTTATTTTCGCAATTTGACAGCTGTATTGATTGCAGCATTTCAAAGATTATTTAATATGAATCGCGTATAGTTAAAGCGTCCAGCACGCTTCTGCGGTAAGTACTTAAAAAAGATGTCAAGCATTCATTTTTTTAGAGCAAAATATTGTTTCGTTTAGCAAATCCAAGGGCGCAAAGGGGCTAACCATTTTTCCTACTTACTATATCTATATATAGTATACATATATAATACTTTCGTGGCGCCTTAATTCAGATAACGCGCGTTATTGCAGATACTTTCATTTTATTTATAAGTGTATAAATCTCTTGAAAACCCATTCTTAAAATTAGTAGTATTTTCGCCTTCGTTTTAAACGTATTTTTTAAGAATACAGTAATGGCCAAAACTTTAGAGCTCCCTATTTGTGGTTTGAATTTATTTGCATTTAACCCCATCAAACTTTTTGCTCTCATCTCATTAATATAACATCTAAAGTAAAATACCCTGCTACAGTCAGACGAACAACATTTTTCTTACTGTGTGTAAAGTAAAGATAATACGGAAAATACTAATTTTTCCAAAAGTCGAAAGGACTCTCTCTTATTCAAGGCGCGACACTTGAAAAAGGCTAACCAATCTTAAAAATCATATTTTCAAGTAGATTATCGAATTCGTAAAGAAAATTTACGTACAAATTTCTCTATTACAAAAATCTGCACGTGCCATTGCTTTAAAGAGGGGGAAGCTAAACTCTTGGCCACAACTGTAGTTAGCTTCTGCTACTTGTAAAAATTTATAAATATAGTTAAAAATGTAATAAGAGAAGATTCTTAAAATTTATAACTACCAACAAATAGTCAGATCAACGACAAAAATATTGAAAAAGAAATGTTACAAAAATGTCTTTTTAAAACGAGCCTTATCGGACTGGTTTATTGTAAACGATTAATCATTTCATATTTGAAAGTAATAAATAATTGACTTATTGTTATGATTCTGAACGCCCCATTTAACTATAAGGAAATTTTTGTTTTTAAAAGTGTTCATAGATTTTCTAACGAAGATTATATTAGCATGAATAAAATTATAACTTTACATAATCAAATAAAGTAAAATAATAATTGAGATAAAAAAAATATGAAAACTCAGGTTTTATAAGTTAATGTCAAAGAATAAGACAGAGAGAAAGTAAATAAAATATTTTTAGATTTCTTCACTGTCACACCGTTACAAAGGAGCATATCCATGGATTCGTAGTAAGTAGGGAAACGTAGGCAAACAAAACTAACTCTATGGTTTAGAGTTTGTTAAAATATGAAAATTAAAATAAAATTAAATCCGGAGAAGTAAGGGAAACTTTTAAAAAATCCGCTGCAAACTGCCTTAGCAGAATGCTTTCTCAAAGAGAGATCCTAATTAATCGATTTATAGAATCATATAATGGAAATTCGCATTAATTAAATTAATGCTAAAATTAATTCAAGATTTCAGACTTCAGAATAGCCTTGAAAGACATAGTTCGGATAATACACAGAGAGAATTTTCTAATAAAAATTATAACGAAATTCAGGGTAAAAATTACCGTAAATAACTATAAAGCTGGGACACTCCTACTTTCTGGTACTTTTTACTGATATTTTACTATAAAAATTACCTCATTGACTACAAATTTTACTGCGCAGACTATAAATTTTACCGCACTGAATGGTAAAATTTGCCTGATTAGAGAAAAAGAAGATAGCTGATAAAGAAAACAACTGAGCGTGTACACATTTTAGGTTAACTCAAATATAAATGTGTATAATGTACTTATTTAAGTATTAATGATACTGCTACAACAATTGGAAGAAAATCCATATTTTTAAAAAATATTTCGTACAAATTTTACCACAAATTTGGGTTTTCTCCAAGATTTATACAGGGAACTTTTACTCTACGGCAGGCAAATTTTACCCTTCAGTACGGTAAAATTTATCGTAAATATCAATAAAAACTGCCGGAAAGTTAGAGTGTCCCAGCTTTATAGTCATTCACGGTAATTTTTACTGCGAATTTCGTCATAATTTTTATTAGAAAATTCTCTCCGTGTACTAATGCATATTTTGTGAATATCAACGTATATCATATATTTTAGTAAGCCGTGCTAGAAAAATTAATTTCGATTCGCTAAAATAGCTATTTGTTGACAAAATGAATACATTTTTCAAATTCACGTTTATCTTAAAAAATGGCTTAAGAATAGCTATTATAAAACTGACGAATCGAAAGAAAATCATGTGCAGTACTTTAAGAATTTATGTCTAACTTTTATATGTCTTTAATACAAACTGACGAAAAAATTTACTTTTCATTTGATAAACAGCTACTTTTTGAAAATTCTTTAAATTCTTGATTCTCTTGAAAATTCTTGAAAAACTATAATTTTCTTAGATGATTTACGAAAGTATTAGTAGTAAACAGGAAATCTAATAATTGATAGTGTTTTATAAGAGGCCTCTGAAAAGAACTAGGTACTTTTGAGAAAACTGAATGTGCTAGCGAAGGGACGTCGATATTTTCAATACAAATTGCTGAACATTTTTTGTTATTTTAACATTTTTTTCAAAAGTGATTATTTTATCAAAAAGAAGAACGTTCGGAATATTATTTGGAAGAGTTATGGTGGACACAAATTTAGGTTTCACACACACACACACACACACACACACACACACACACACGCGCGATTATTTAGAAACATAGTTTGCTGACTCACGAACCTCAAAAACATCGAAATTTATCAAAATCTATTTTCCGATAATTTTTATCGTTTACAAAGATTTCTGAGTGGAAAAATCAAGATTTTATCAGAAATTCGGTAGTAAATATTAAGATAATTAATATTTTTATGTTTTTCATTTTATACATAAGGAAATTATTTTTTGACTACTCAAGATTATATGCACCCTTTATGCTCATATAAGTTTTATAGTTTTCCTATTAGCTTTATCTGGAACCAGCATGGGCATCCTCCTTTTCAATATTTCCAAGAAGAGTCTCATGTCATTTCGCTAATTTATCATGTCACTAAAATATTATTCATTCAAATTAGAATTGTAAAACGAACAACCAGTATAAATTCCCATAAGAAGTTCCAAGCTTTATACATCAGTATCAATTATTAAACGCTGAAGCCACCTTGCATGCATTTTTGACAGAAAAAACTTATCAACATTACTCGAAAACAGAGATATAAATGAAATTTTATCAATAAAAGGAAAGTTTTTATTTGGTTCAAATTATCTTATTTATGATAGATTAAGATTTTATATTTCGAAAACTTAATAATTAATACGAGAGTATTGAAACCACTTTTAGTAAATCATATTTTCTATGATCTTCATAAGTCTGTATTTATATTAAAACGTAAAAATAAATTAAAAATTTTTTTAGAAAGTTTGTGCATCATATATACTATCTATACGTGTATACACAGATAAAAATATTGTTAGACGGCAAAATTTTTAGTTATAAAATATTTAGTTTTTTGTAAATTAAAAGTAATTTTTAGTAAATTTTAATTTTTAGTTGAAATTTAAAATTTGATTGAGAATACTTAATAATTACTAATAATAAAGCACTAACAGTTGGTAATGCTTTTGATATTTGAAATGCCAAGGTAGATCAACTTGCAGACTAGCATCAAGCATACATGAAAAGCAGCCACGAAAGCTGATTGTCAGCTCCTCAGCATCAGCATCCGTCCGATCGCGAATCTAGAAGCACAAGCCCAGCGCCTCTGCGCATCCAGGTATCCACCATCAGCGCGGGAAATTCAAAATCCAACCGCACGCAGGCGTGTAGCGTGCCGAGGCAGCGGCGTTTACGGGAAAATTAAGGCGTATATGCGGGCTTGAGGTAACAGCAATAACTCGTCGCTATTTTGGGCGGATTCTAAATCGGTACGAGTGATGCCACACTTCAGCAACGGCTGCGGCGGCGGCAGCAGCGCCGGCACCACCACCAGCGAGCGATCCCCGAGCGAGCTGATCCGGCTCTGGCGCAGTCGCCTGAGCACGTCGGACACCAAAGCTACCGACACCACCAGCCAACGCCACCACCGCCACCGCCGCTGTCCACCGCCGCCGCTGCCACCCCTCGAAGGTACGTACCGATGCACTTCTTTCTGCATTCTTTCCTCTTTCTCTCTCTCTCTCACACACACGCGCGCGCGCACACTCCCCCCTCTCCCACCCTCGTCGCTTTCCTCCCTCTCTCTTTTCTGCTGCAAGCCCGCGATGCGTCTGATGCTCGTTCGTCTGCACCTCTTATTGTGTTTTTTCGCGCGCGCCGCGTGCGCCGACTTCGCGACTGCAGCCAATACTTTATTTCTTCGGGGGATACGGCGAAGAGACACGAGCCTATATAGCTATACAGCTATATAGCGGCGAGCGAATCCTCCTCGCATATGCCCGCGCGCGTACGTTAGAGAGAAATAGACGGACGTGAGAGAGAGGGAGAGAGCAGCAGCTGCTATAGGGACTATAGGAGAGCTTGAGAGACGGCGCGAGTGAGCGAACGAGACGCGCCGTAAAAGGTCAGGTTGCCCGATTTTTCCCGAATACGTGCGCGCGAAAAGCGCCGGTGGATCTTTGCTTTCCTTTTCGGTCCGATCGAGCTTTCTTACCGTCGATATGCACTTGTGTAGGGACTAGCTACGCAGTAACTGGAGCATCTTGTTGAGATGAATGACTTGTGTATTTGTTTATTTGTTTATTTAAAATATGGATTAGCAGTGCAATAATAGTCAAAACGATTCCATTATTCTATTTTTTTAATTTCGTTTTCAAACATTTATAATCACAGATGTATATTTAATAAGATCACCAAGACTTTATTTAAATTCTGTAAATAATATCATTATATTTTATTTTTATCTCAATATAGAATTCTATATATTTCTATTTTATAGAAATACATTATTAAAATACATGTTTTAAAAAACTTATTGAACTTTGAAGAGAGCGACATACCAAGATTTTGCTGTTTTTAATGAATGTAAAAATACTACAGAACTATAAACTTTTTATAGAAATGACTCACCTATATATTATAAATAAACTTCTTTTACGTTTTTAATTCTTTCAATAAACTATATTGAATTTCACTGCGTAAAAATGTATCTAAAAATTACAAACTAAGTTATTATATTGTCCTGAGGGTATTTAGAATAGCTTTATATACAAACTTAGGTACAAAAAAAGTGTATGTGTGTATGTGTATGTGCGTGTATGTGTGTGTGTGTATGTGTGTGTGTATGTGTGTGTTTGTTTGTGTATGTGCATGAGTGTGTATACATACGTATGTGGTAAAAAGTTGAGGTTACCATATTTTTTGAAGACCACCGTATTTCGGGTCGATATTTGGCAGGTATATCAGATATGACCCAACATAACTAATTAGACTTTGGAGCTAAATGGTCGAAACTTACTGCTTACTGTTAAAAAAATTAAAATTAAAATTATTTTTTATCGATTAGTTATCTTACAATATCTTTAAAGTTTATTTTTGTTAAAGAATTGCAATTTTAATTTTTATAATTTATAAAAATTGAAAAAAATTACTTTTGTCATTTTATATATTTGATATATCAAAATATTATAATTTATAAAAATTGAAAAAAATTACTTTTGTCATTTTATACATTTGATATATCAAAAAGATGTATATATCCGTAAATTTCATGTACTTTTCTTTCGATTGGCGTATTTTACAACTACTTTAACGTATGATTTAGTTAAAGAATTACAATTGTGAATTTCTTAAATTTGTAAAAATTATGGAAAAACATTTTTGTCATATTGTACATTTGATATGACAAAAATATGCATATATCCGAAAAGCTCACATAACTTAATTTCGATTGGTGTATCTTACAGTTACTTTAAAGTTGTTTCTGTTCATAAAATGCTTTTTTACTTTTAAAAAAATTCTAAAATTGAAGAAAGAAATTATTGTAAATTTATACATTAGATAAGTAAAAAATTGCACGTATTCATAAAGAAGACTTAATTTCCATAATCATCATATCAGGTGTAATCTTATATGATCACATTTTGTAGTGGCCATAACTTTTTAACGCAATTGTATTTTTCATTAAAAATTTTTAATTTTATCAGAAATAACTTCGAATAGAACTGATTAAGTTTTCGAGCCAACAATACACCATTTAAATCTTGTTTAACGCCATAGTCTATAACATTGTCTATAACACTATACAATGTTTCTAAAGTCACTTTTATGAATGTAAATATTCAATAATTTATTGTGCATTAAATCTCTTTGAGAAAACATTGTGTTAAAGCAGTTAACAGAGGTTTTTAATTTATTAACAAATTATTTAGTTTAAAATAAAGTTACCAGGTATAAGTAAAATATTGTAGATTTTCTAAAACATAAAATATTTATGAATGATTTTCAAAGTATTGTGCTAACATGATGTTGTTACATTTAAAATTAGTTTGCTTATTATTATAAATAGACAAAATTTGAACGCTCATGTTTAATAATTAAATTTGTTAGAAATTATGAAAAATGAAGATGACCTCAAAATAAGTTATCTTCATACTTAAATACGAGTCCAATTCATTTTTTATCTCATATGGAGTTAAACCCTTTAAATGAAAATGTTTAATTACCGCTCTGAACTCGTTTTTTTCCATTTTTCTTAACAAGCAATTTTTTTTTTCAATTGGTTATAAAAACACGTAAACTCAGAAGATGTGGACTGTGACTGCACCATATATCTAGTCGGGAGTGGTGCTGACTGAAAACAGATGATTTGGAGCGATTCGCGCGCCATCTGTTGGTCATTCTAAAGACTTATTGAACTACCCTCATACGTAAAGAACGGGTGTAAACAAAAACAAACAATATTTATATAACTTTTTAATGAAAAATGATTTACCAACGATGGAGTATGTTGCAATAAAATTAATTTTTATTAGGAGTAGCATATAAAGTATGGTTTGCAACACTTACATAAAAAATATATTTAAACACATACTAATTAAAAAAACAAAAAACTAACACAATTGAATTTCCTATAATTGATATGCTTACTTTTATTTATGCGTACTTATTCATCTTTTTCAAGCTTTGTATCAATCATTAGATGTTATTGGCTTGTCTCACCGGAAGTATACGTGATCACACTATAAACTCATCAATTCCAAATCACACGCATATTTATTTCTAATAGCTACAAATACGTCAAAGCAGCGCTCTCCGGTTGTGCTAAAGCTGATAATCGCGTGCACTTTCCAAATATTCAGGACTCGCTTGTGTGGCTCCGTGTGGCCGCAGCCGATGAATTGTATATAAATGTGTACAGGTGAAAGAGCGTAAGGTTCTCAAGCAAGTTTCGTAAGCGGCCTTCGAAATTTTGCAACCAGTCGTGCCACTCATGGCACACCTTGCTTATTTCTAAATAATTATTTTATTCCCCCCCCCCCGACCCCCCTCTCTCTCTCTCTCTCTCTCTGTTTCATCTTCCTTTGTTATTATTATTATTATATTTAATGCTCATTCAAATTCTGAACAGTTCAATGATTTAGTTTCTCTAAATAACCAAGGTAAATTGCGACTGAAATCTTGATTATTTGAAATTCAACGTTTTAAAATTAGCTTATTTTTGTTAGTTTATTTATTCAGTCTAGTCAAACGGACTTCCTCTATATATTGATTCATTAATGTTTATTAATGTAAGGTATGAAAAAATCATACCACAGTAGATAACATCAGTCGAACTGAATTATTATTTCAGTAGTTACATGAATATTCTAATTAATATATTATACCTAAATCTAAAATATTTAGTTGGTTAAAAAAATACTTCCGCATTTTCGGCATAGTGCGTTTCTTACACATAAAAATTGTACACGTAATTATTGTGCACAATTTAGCATTGGTCAAATATATCTATATATAATTTTACCAATGCTAAATTGTGTACAATAATTACGTGTATAATTCTTATGTGTAAGAAACGCGCTATGCTGCATTTTCGAGTGCATTTTATATACGAAATAATATCAAAATAATTGATAAAATAATATTTCAAATTAATAACATTTATAAATGTAGAAAAATCTAATTTATTTTCATCACATAAATTCAATGCAAATAAAACAAACCATACTTTAATCGCTTCGATAAACATAACGTTATATAAAGAGACAGCGGTTGTTTGGTCATTACCGATAATCTTAAAAACTACTACATCGACTTTCATGACATTTTTTTAGCAGATTCCTTGCTACTCCTAGAGTTTCTTAGGCAATATCAATTAAAATAATTTCTGTAGCTTACAGGAATAACCACTTAACTACATTTTTCGTGTTTTCGAGAAAACGCGATTTTAATGTTTGTACTAATACGTAAGATCGAAACTCATAAGATTAGACCCAAGTATCTACTCATTTGATTCGGTACCAAATACCATTCCAATCATAGTAATAAGCTTTGGACTCACTTTTTCCTTATTACGTAAACTGACAAATAGTTAAGTTAAGTCATTATTCCAGGAACATTGCAGTTAAGTACTTGTACAGGCGCTTCAAAATTAGGTTGTTTCACAATGTTATTTAATTAAATTCATAATGCAGATCATGGACTTTTTTCCTGTGTGGACACTATGCTATGCTCTCGACTATGCATATAGGCTGTATTTTGTGTTGAACTCTGTTGCTACTTATTTTATAATTCACAGGGGGTGCATTTGATTAAACGGTTAGGAAGACATATTTAGTTAAAAAAATGCACTTAATAAACTTTTCTAACTAACCGTTTTCTTACCGTAAATCGAACGCATAAACTGTATTTTTTGGTTTACGTGTAACGCCACGGATCTTTACTCCACAATTTATTCGATATTCAAACGTGCTTGAAAAACACCACTTGCACGAGTTTCAGTTCTTATTTATTTTTTTAAATTATTATACTATTACTATGTAACTTGTATGTCTAATTTACAGAAATTTTTTTATGGTGTAGTTATGAATATGATTTATCCGTTTCAGATCGTATATGTATTCACCAATTTTTTATCTTACGAATTTTTTTTAAAGAGCAAATGAAAAGTCAATCAATAATTTTATCTCACATATTTTACACAAATGAAGGTGACGTGCCTACTCAAAAAATCAAATGATGAATCACGTGATAAATCAGCTAAAAATCACGTAATTTATCAGCTGAGTAATACAGATGCATGTATTCATAATTGGACATGTATAACATTTTTAAAATTATTTTTCTTAACGATTTTTTTAGCTGATTAATCAGATTATTATTTCATATGATAATTAGAATTAGGTGATATATATCGTGTGATATATATCCTGGATTTAAGTTTAGTTATATTTTCATCAACGGTTCACTCAAGTGGTTATTCCAATCACGCGCAGTTAAGTGGTTATGCACTTGGCATATATATGGATAATTCTCTGTGAAATCAAAAATGAAAAAAATTTTTTTGTGGAACTTCGGTAAAAATGTTGTTGTGTAGAATGTTCATGAATTTTTTCAGATTTTTTTAATCCTTAGGATTTACGTTTTCAAGGCTGAATATGAGCAGTGATGGGCGGTACTTCAAAATAACGGTACTTAAGTACAAATTTCTAAGTTCTTGTACTTCAAGTACAGTACTTGAAAAAAACATACTTAAGTACTTGTAAAAGCAAAAAAGTACTTACGTATTTGAAAAGGTAAAATAGTACATTACGATACGTGTGACCTAAGTAGTCCGTTACAGTACGGCGCTATGCGCTCGGGCCATTAAATGCCGTGCTATGAAGGACGACTTATGTCACGAGTATCGTATACTATTTTATAGCACTACCTGCCCTAAGTCCGCTGTCACGCCTATCCGTGCACTAAGCAGTCCATTGTCGCATCGTGCAGTAGCGCCCGAGCGTAGCGAGGGCGATAAGCACTATGCATTAATGAACTACTTATGTCACGGATAGGCGTGATATAAGTGCGGACTTAGGTCACGCAGTGCTGTAAAAGTACTTACGTACTAAAAACTGCTTAAGCACTTTCTTCAAGTACTTTCATTAAGTACTCGAAGTACTAAAGTACTGTTTTCAAGTACTCGAAGTACTGAAGTATTTCTTTCAAGTACTAGAAGTACTGAAGTACTTATTTCAAGTACTCGAAGTACTGTAGTACTTCTTTCAAGTACTTAAGTACTTTTTTTACTTAGTATTTTTGTAATTAAGTATTTTTTTATTGTTTTAAGTATTATTAAAAAATACTTAAATATTTCTTTTAAGTACTCTAGAATTATACTTGTATTTCTTTTTAAGTAATAAGTACCAATTTGCCCGAGAGCGGTGTTGGCTCAGTGGTTAGCGTGCTAGTCACAGAAACAACACTGTTCCAGGGGTCGAGGGTACGATTCCCGGTGAATGCACTCGGATTTTTTTCTGAGTTGTTTTCAACGGGAAAAGTACCCTGGACACCGGCTGTTTCGAGGCGGGTTTTTCCCCGGAATTTTCCTTCAGTGTAATTCCGGGTTTTCCCTTAAGGTAGCCAATTCGATGCTGCGGCAGGGAGCGCCGAATTTACCGGCGAGGAGCTGGTCCCTGAAATATGAGACTTTCTCCGGGTAGGCTACACTGGGAGGCTGACCCGATGCCACCTTGGGGACAGAGACTGTTGGCTTAACCGGCAAGATGTGGCTTGAAAAAGGATCTTCACCGAAGACGCTTCCCAGTGAAGGATATATAGGAAAGGATATAGGAAGGGATATAGGAAAGGATATAGGAAGGGATATAGGAAAGGATATAGGAAGGGATATAGGAAAGGATATAGGAAGGGATTTAGGAAAGGATATAGGAAGGGATATAGGAAAGGATATAGGAAGGGATATAGGAAAGGATATAGGAAGGGATATAGGAAAGGATATAGGAAGGGATATAGGAAAGGATATAGGATCGGGCACTACTTCCAAACAGAGGTCGTGGAAGGCCCCGCCTACTTGGCTTACTACGCTGTTCGCAATAATGAGAGAAAAAAAGAAAGTACCAATTTGCCCAACACTAAATATGCACATGTAGTCATTTTTTATATTTTTAAGAAAATTTCAACCACCATTTATTAAACAAAATTAAAACTTTATATATATATATATATATATATATTTGTTCCTTTGTTCTTTCCTTACTGTGTGCGTGTGCGGGGTGTGCGTGCGTGCGTGCGTGCGTGCGTGCGTGCGCTCGTGTGTGTGTGCGCGTGCGTGTGTATGTATGCGTGTGATAATTGGTGAATTAGGATTTGAGATTATAGCGGTAACATACAAACGCTGTTTCTTCATGTCCTATACCTTACATCCAGTTACCGACATTATCGACTTCTCGTTTTACGCAGGCAATTTTTACTTTAATAAAATTTTATGAACGTACGCACAATCTTAGTGATAAATAGGTAGTGCGTACGTTCGCGAAATTTGAAAATATCATTTATTCATTGAATAAAACGAAAAACTGCAATGTCGGTATCCGGCATCCCCTTAAGTGCAGGGAAAGCTGAAAACAATAAATCAATGAATTTGTCCCATTTAAAGCAATGTAAAAAGTCTAACCATACTTGGGAATTTCTACTTATTTTTGCGAATATTCACTGTGTTATCCTCTACTTTCCCAGTACTTAAGGGGGTCAATTCTTATTCTAATATTCATGTTTTGACGAGCTCTAAACAATGGTATTAGTTTTATATGTTCCCCTTCATCGGCTCAATTATTATAAATCCTTCTTTATAAAAAAAGTATTATAATTAAAATCAAATATATTTACAAGTTATATACTATATGTACAAAATGTACCAACAAGTTTTATATTCATTTCCATTTTCATGCATTATAGAGCAATCTCAAAATATCAGTTTAAGGTGATGCTAAAGCCACCTGTCACCGACCAATACGAGGATCTACTTTTTTCATTTAATTTCAATTTTGAGTAAGTATCTCTATGGAAAGTTATTATTCCAATCAAAATGAACAAATTTTCAGAGAGATATTTTCTTATAATTTAAAAATGAATGAATAAAGTGGATCCCCGTATTTACCAGTAACACGGGGTTTAACATCATCTTAATTAACATTTTACCCGATTATTCTGATGTAACATCATTTTTCATTTCATAGCCATACAATCAAATCTCAATAGATCCTTTCGAATCAATTTATCCCCAACAGAACCTTGCACATATCTCTTTAAAGCATAAAACAATCTCTATCTCGGTATCTCATTCTCTTTGTACTCGGCTTTAAACTTGTTTCTTTCTGGAACTGAAGCGCGCACGCGTATTAGCGATGTAGCAACAGCAGCAGCAGCAGCGGCAGCGGCAGCAGCAGCAGCAGCAACAACAGTGCAGCAGCACGCGAGCGCGCAGCAATAACTTTCTTGACGAGCCCACGTGCTTCGTGTACAACTATATACCTACTCGCGTCTACTTCAACTATAACACGTCGCGCTTGCCGCTCTCGCTCGGCCATTTCGGTACACACCGGCTGCACGCTCGCTCTTGCGAAGAACCCGAAAATACGACAACGGACCGGCGCGGCTCTCCGTGTATAGTTCCTCGCTCTTCCCGCGCGCGAGCGCCCGCAGCAGCGGACAAAAGGAACAGATGGTCGGCGGAATGTCATTCTTCACGATTTGCGCCCGTAACACCGGGCACTGGAATAATGGAATGTATTTTTCTACCCGAGCTCTAATATTATGGTAAATAGCCTTGTTTACCACTACGATTTTTAGGAGGCTCGACGTTATTATATTGAGTAGTAAATAATGCACTCGGTAATTATTTTCCGCGTCGGCTTATATGTTCAGAGGCTTCATTTATTTTTAGCCGCCGAAAATGGTATGATTCTGATACTTGTACAAAAACGGTTCGCTGCGTCGAAGAACGTACTGTTTTCTATTCTCGTGATATCTACGTGTAAGACTTTTGTTACGACTGCATGCAAATTTAGTTTTGACGGACTGTATTATTATACTGAAAAAACTATTAAAAAGTTCTGTTTTGAATAACATAGCTAGAATGTAAATGTTTAGAATATAAAGTGATTGCAATAAATGATATAAACTTGCACAACTGTTACGTAAACATTTAATAACGTGTCTAGAAAAATGGACAATAATATATTTAGTCGTTACCGGCTTAAAATATAATCAGTGAAATATAGTTTCTTGAAGTATACAAATTTTCAGTTCGTTTCTGCCTCGTCATTTACAATTTTTTATTAAAACTTTTTTCTGAGTTTTTAAAGTGGTTATAATAACAACAATGCAATCTGATATGTGGAATATCATATTATTTTATGATTAATATAGGAATACAAATGCATTATGATATTATAAAAGATAACATATCAGCGTAAACAGTGACGTATTATTAGACAATTGTTATAATTCATTTTTGTACTTAAATTTTCCATTATTAAATACACCCATTTAGTCACAACTTTTAAATTCCTAGAATTTCGAATTATTTTTCTGTATATTATTGGAACTATGTAATAATCTAGAAACTGGGCACAAACTAGAACTTTTGATGCCATCTTTGAGTTTGTACCTCATGCATTCGAACACTAAATTGTGTTATGAACCTGATTATCTTATATTTTTTATAGCACATTAACCTCAAAATGCCAACTTTATTGTCGATTTTGAGGTTGTTGTGCTATAAAATATCGTATGAGACTGTTGTGGGAGGTGTTTTTCTACCTTGCTCGATTTTCTCACTCGCTTCGTTCGTACGAAAACCCTCGAGCAAGGTAGAAAACCATCTCCCACAACAGTGTCATAATATACTATACTATTATATATGATATATATGTATATATATATATATATATATATATATATATATATATATATATATATATATATATATATATATATATATATATATATATATATATATAAGACAATTAAGTTACAAAAATTCACATAAATACTTTTTTTCTGTATAGACTCAAATAATTTTAAACATTTTTACTAGACGATTGCTATAACTTTTCATAATAAAATCTTTTTAACGAAACTAAAGTTTTAATAGTTTTTTTACATTAGATTACATACATGAAGTTAATGTTCTTTCATAAGGACGTGGTGACTAAAGGGGTTAAACATTTTAAATTTTATTAATTCTTTTAAAATTAATTTTTTAATTGCTATAATATAATTTGTTCTGTTTCTAATATTTAAATAGTGTATTATACTTTCTAGCAAACACTGTAAAGTTAAGTAAACTGTATATTTGTATAACTAAAGAAGGTGGACTTACTAAAAGTCTATCTTCTAAAACATCTAAACAAAATTAAATTTAGAACGCCGATGTAAGTCCAACAATTCAAGAATCGCATGAGAAACGCACAAATAAATTATCGATCTTACTTCCTCTTTACATTCATAAAACCTATCAATAAAACTTTGTTTATACTTCAAAGATCGATTTAATGACGCGTGTACTTTCGGCATTAGACGCCGAAAGTAGACATACGAAACTGAAATCCCTCTGTCTGTCTCTCTCACTTGCTCTGAGTCTCCCTCTTTCATTTTTGCTCATGCTGGCCAGTACAGTGCGGTATAATGTATTAAAATTATTTATAGAATCGGTCTCGTGGCAGTAGACTCACGCCGAAAGTTTACCGTAGTCCCGCGTGCAGTGACCAACGTCCTTTCTTCTCTCCTAACTTTTCTGCCTTTCCCAACTCTTTGTTTCCTTCGTTTCCTCTTTTACGGCACACATTGCACTAATTTTGTTTTGTCTACTAAACCACAAAATCCCGATATTATTGTTCATCATGAGTGACATTATTAGTGTTTGGTTTCACTATTTCCTTTACTTCTTTCTTAACATTTTTTGCACCAGTAAGTAATTCCGTTGTTCATCTTCTCATCTTGACGTAATTGTGTATTGTGTTAACTGTATATGTGTAACTGTAACTAAAACTTTGTGATAAAAAAGAGGAACTATACACATTAAAAGAGTGTTAAGACAAACATCTAATAGCTTGTTTTTTTAATCCATAGCAAACTTGAGAAAAAAGCGATTAAGATAATGTGGTGCAAGTAGAAAAAGGACAGTGTTTAGTCAGACGTGTTTGATATATATATATATATATATATATATATATATATATATATATATATATATATATATATATATATATATATATAAATCTACAGTAGTCCACTATATAGTACTGTCATTTGCTATAAATTAAGGTATATAAAGTTTTTATATAGTAATATTAGATTACACTACTACTTCTAAAAGAAATAGTATTACTTGTTTATTAATATCTTTCCTTTAAATGTATGTTAAATGTTACGTAAAACTAGTAAGGTCTGATATCATAGTGTAATCAATTATTTTATTTTATACTTTAAGAGTTAGTAACATTACATTTCATATCAGTTTTAAAGATACCATATTTTTAATTTTGTATAACAAATAACTTTTATACCATTAGGAATTAATTTCCTGTATGAGAAAACAAAAGCAAAAAAACAACTCGGAACGAAAGCACATTGTACCCGAAGTTCAAAACTCAATTTTTTTACCTTTAAATAGGACGATCAGTGCGTCCATTTCGGCTTATTTCGGCCAAACTTACTTTTCTTTTCTGAACGTCGTCAACGCCGTCGTGACGTCAGCCAATACCGTAACGGCACAAGCAACATCTGCGCAGAAAAACAGATGGACGGAGGAGGAAAGTAGCCTGGTAATTTTCCTCTGCTCGAAAATTCGCATTTGTGTGCACTGAATATATATAAATTTACTCGCTCCTAGAATACAATCGCACACACGTACGAACTATAACCACCGATGGCTGTAGAAAAGCTTGCTTGTGGCGACTAATAAAGGAGCCGTTCAGCGATGAATGAATAGAAAAATTATCCGCGCGGATGAAGCGAAAATAGATTTAATGCATAAAATACAGATAATAGGCTAGCTAAAACAATTCAGACATATTCGATAGAAGACAATCGTTACAACGATTAGAACTTTTTATTTTTTTGTATTATTTAAAAGTAACTATTATTAATAATTATTATTATTAATACTTTTATATAAACGAAAGTATTTTAAAGAAGTAGTTTAATAGATTCATTATAGTACATTATGCAACAAAGGAATAAAGTCGACTTTATTTCCGAGTGGCATATAGAACTTTATTTTTAACACACCCCTCCATAGAGTGAGTACTTTTTCCCCGCCGAGCCGGGAAAAAAGCGCTACATTAAATCCCTAACCCCACTCTAATCCCCGTCGCGACGCGCATGTGTATAAAGATAAATATAGAATAAGGTTCTTTTGTATTTGTATTTTTATATCGATAAAAATGTATATATGTTTTGTATCATGTTTATTAATCTTTTATTTTACAATTTAAACGATTACGCACGAAATTATGGTTCTACGCTAGCGTTCGCCGAAGTAACTAATTAATTAAATTTTTTTTTTATATTCGATCAATTATTCACTCGCCTCGGTTTTCTAGGCCTACACTCAGGATTTATCCTTAATAATTATACTGGATTAACTTACAATTAATTACTCTGACACGCTGGTGGTCGCCTAGCAATTTGTATTCGGATAGTCCACTACCCATTAACCTTCAGTCCAGAAGATGACTTCTCGAGGTCGGTAGATGGGTCCTACAGAGATGATGTCGCTGAGGTAGTGCTGTTGATGCCGGAGACTTCGTGTCGGGTATAAACAGAGCGTGGCGGCGGGAACTAGCATGAGGTTAGAAAATTAATATGTAGCACTATTTTCCCTCTTCGGCGGTGAACGAGTACGAACTTTTTGGTAGGTACGTTAAAAAATCGTATATTGAACGCGTGAATAAAGTGAGCCAGCGATTGCCAGCGTGTGTGACGCCCTCGCTCCACTCGGGCGCCGAACCACATGCCGGCATTTAATGGCTCACTTTAGTCCCTAGGTGCATAAAATACTATTCAGACTTAACTGTGGCTACTTTATTGACTTTTATTAAAAATTTATATTAATATTAATATAAATATAAAATTTAAAAAGAGAGAGAAAGCCAGAGAAACCGATAATTTACTTTATTCCCGCAAAAGCGGGAACTTTATTTTCAACGTTTTTAAGTTCCGAAAAGCTCATTATAGAAACGTTTCAGAAACATTTTGTGCTATCTAGGGTACAGTAATTTTGACAATCTTCGTTTGACAAATAATAAAATAAATAGAGAATCGATTTTTTGAACTTTATTAAACATATCTAAAGGAGTATAAATTATAATTTTATTTTTCACAAGATAACTGCGCTGTAGTTTATAAACTAGTGTACAAATATTCACTTGTACCGATTTAAAAACGTGATTTCACCTAAAATGCTCTTAAAATTTTAGATTACAGTATTTTGTCTAGAAAGATAGCTTGTTATTCCTTAAGGATATGTGAAAGTGAGCTAATAATCCCTACCTTACCGGTATCACATTTATATTTTTTTTCTGCAATAAATAAATATTACTATAAAAAAGCCATAGTATGCCCTCCGTATTGTTATTAAGAAGCTTCAGTTAAATTTTCATAAGCTTTCATTATTAACTCTCGGAAGAAAATGCGTTTAAAAATCTACAACTATAGTTAAATTTTCATACGCATTTTTCTCCGAGAGTTAATAATGAAAGTTTTTGAAAATTGAATTAAAGGTTCCTGGTAAGAATACGGAGGGCATATTATAGCGTCTTTTTAGAAATATTTATTCATTGCAGAGAAAAAAATATAAATGTGATCCCGTAAGATAGAGATTATTAGTTCACTTTCACATCTCCTTAAAATATAAAAACAAAATAAACGTCTTTAAAAAAAATTAATTTATTTAATTATTTACCTACAAGAAATTGTCAAAATGACGATTTCTTCGTGTAGTCAAGTGGTTGTATACTCGACGGACAAAATATCTGATTCGAACTATTTGAATTTTTTGGAAATCCTCCAATGAGGATTAGTGAAAATGTGCATTCGATCCAATGAAATCTTAATAAAGGTGAGACGTGGTAGAATCTTAAATTAATAAACATGGCATTGACTTATGAGATATTTGTATAGTTATCACCTTATTGTATTAATTATTAGCATTAAAACCATCTAGCATTTCTTATTACTTCGAAACACTTTCATTCTTAGAAGTACTAATTACAAAGACACTAAATTTACGAATGGCCTGTAAGCAAATGCTGAGGATGTTCGATCGTTTAGCCTAACTAGTTACATTATAAGCATTTAAATCGTAGAGGTAAAATAATTTGAGATAATAATCATTTTTAGCTTTTTAAATTTTTCTTTCGATAATATCATATATAATTTACCATTATGATTTAATTTTTCATATTGCATTTTATAATATAATTATACTTTTAAAAAATATTTAACTTTCCATTCATTAAATTCATAATTTTCAATATATACATAATATATTTTTGCAATCTAAATGGATTCAACAGTAGCACGCGATATGTTTAGAAATACATTTCTTATGAGTCGTTGTATAGATGTAACTGGTTCTATAGGATACTAGAAATACACTTGACTCCCATAAAGGCTATTGAACTATAAACGATGGATGGATTTTTTTTACTTATTTAATAGTGTTATAATTATTATATTAATACAAAAATTATCATTATTAATAATAATAATAATTATTATAACAATAATGATAATAATTATAATGTTAATAATAATAATAATAATAATAATAATAATAATAATAATAATAATAATAATAATAATTAACTTTATCTAATTGATATAAAAAAAAGAAGATTCTTAAAAGAACAATAAAGTGTACTCCTTTATTGAAACTTAATATTAAATTTTTTCTAGATATTTATTTTATATAGATATATAGATAAAGGAGGATTATTCAATGAAAAATATTGCTTCACTTCCTATATTTATTAATAATTTTCTTATAGTTAGAAAATTTAATAAAGTATGATGTATTGAACAAAAATATATTTTTTATGCTAGCGTAATATCAACGCTATTTGAAGAACTAAAACTTAAACTACATACTGATGAAAAAAAATTAATAATGGTAAAAAAATTAATGGTTTTTCTAATCAATTTGATCGGCAAATCGCATCTTCAGTTTATGTATAAAGCATAGAAATGAAAGATGATAAGGAAAAACTGCGTTCCTGATGGTACAGAAGCACGAGGCGCATGCGGCCAGAGTCTAATGCAACGAAAGGTGATAGTATTTACGACGTCGAGCACAAAAGATACGTCTTGCGCCTCCTCGATGCGACGTATCTTCGCCTGCGAGCATGACCCGCTTTCCAATTTCTCTCTCGGTATGCTATACGCGACCGATGAATGAAAAACTTCAAACGAAAAACTGAGCATCTCGATATAACTTGACGTAGAATGATATAGCTAAATATACTAACATTTGTCTTTACGTTGATTTAAATGATTGATAAATTATCAATAATTGTACATAATATTGTTTTGTATATTTTATAAGTAGTATTATTGATCATTTATTGATTTTGGTTAAATTGAACGGTACGCAAAGATTATACTTTATATATATATATATATATATATATATATATATATATATATATATATATATATATATATATATATATATATATATATATATATATATATATATATAATATATTTATATATTCTATTAGTACTATTTGTAGGTACAAACAAAAATAAGTACGAAGTATAATGCGACGTTATTTCTATAAATATCGTCGTTTCACATGTTATATACAAACTTGTGACTTAAATAAGAAGTGAAAGAAATACCTACTCTTGCAAAATACTACATAAACCTGTGGATTAGACGAACAAGACAAGATTCTTTCAGACCATTTTGTTAATAATTTACTGACTTTATTTACTCTTGTACCAATAAATGCATTGAGATTATATACCTGTTTTTCAATATTCAAGTTATAAAGCGTAAATAAACTATTTATAAAATGCTTAATTTATAGTGAATATTTCTTCGTACTTTGTCGGCTATCTCTCATCAATATAAACATCAACGCACGCATGATATCAGCATACAGCAATTGGGAAGTAAAATATAATGTACTATACAACAATATAATTTTAAATTAAATTTTTATATAACTTGTTTGCAATGTATTTACGTATTAAAAAGTGAAAAAAGGATAATTAATTAAAATACTTAATAACATAATTTAAATATTATTTCTTTTACTGATAAAACCCATGTAATTATAGAAGATCGAAACTATTGTAGTATAGAACATTATATAGTAGTCATTACTTTTCAACTATTTCGATAGATGCTTTAATTGTCCAAAAAATTGTTATATGTGATTGCAATATAAATTGGCGAATTTTGTTGCTATTACATTTGCTGATTTGTAATAATGTTAATATATATATAACAACTAAATCTCACATTTTAAAAATAATTTAAAATTTGACAAATAGAAAAAATATAATCGAAGACAAAAATAAGACGGAACGATCTTATTAGAAATTTGATTTGACCCAGTTACCTGTCATATATCACGTTGATCAGCGGCTTGTGTATACGCAATCCCGCAGCGTCTTTAAAATCGAAGATCGCTACAGCGCGATATATGCCGAAACACGAATGCTACGTTTACGCCAACGGGACCAAAAATAATCCAGACGAGGCGCTGTGACGCAACAGCTCGATCAGTGCTCGCTCGCTCATGAACAGAAACAGACGCGAAGAAAGAGAAAGAGATACAGGAAAGCCGAAAGAGTGTAAAGGAGAAACGTTAAGAAGGGAAAATAAGAGTGCATATATATCCAGTTAATAGTTATAATTGTGTATATACTTTTTCGTTATATAATTATTTGGATGTCATTTTCTTGAAATTAATTTTATGAGAGCGTAACTAACAAGAAGAACACCAACCCTGCGAAATTCGGATTTTAATGAGTCTTTGGGAGATGCTTTTTGGTACCTAATAATGAAGCCTATCACCCTTAGTTTGTTCTAATAGACCCTTATATTCGAGATATAAGCTATTTTACTCCGAATATACATTTTAGTGAAAAAAGGTACCTCTTCTAGTAATTATAAATATGCATGCTTTGGTACTTGAAAAAATGGATTGAAAGATAATAAAAGAAGGCAGAAGGAGCTTTAATTTGAGACCTGTAACGTTAAAAAATATTAATCTAAGCCAAAGTTATTAACAGTTGATGATGATGATGACAAAAATGTATAAAATATCCACGAAATTAAAGCAGTTTAATTTCTACAAATATTCATGCATTTTTAGTCATCATTTTCAATTGTTAATAACTATGTCTCTGATTAATATTTTTCAACGATACCGGTCTCAAATTAAAGCTCTTTCTGCCTACTTTTATTATCTTTCAATCCATTTTTATAATCACTAGAAGAGGTACCTTTTTTCATTAAACTTTCTATTGGGAGTAAAATAGCTTATATATCGAATATGAGGGCCCATTAGAATAAACCAACAAGGAGAGTATCAGGGGTTTGGGTCGCGAATCGAGCTGAAACATGAGATACAGCTGTAAACACTAGTATAGCCCATATACACAATGTTAAGAAAATCGTATATATAGATATACTTGCAATGTTAACGTTTCCAACTATTATATCTCGTAATTGCTAAGGCGTTAGACTTTTTTACCATGCAAAGTTTTCATTTTGTGGTACAAGAAAACATTTCCCAAAGTTTCAGCATGATCCGTGACCTAAACCCCTGATACTCTCCTTGTAACTGTGTTAGGCTTCATTTTTAGGTACCTGAAAGCACCTCCCAAAGACTCAAAATCAAAGTCGAAGTTCCACAGGGTTGGTGTTCTTCTTGTAAGTTACTTTTTATTCGAATTGTTTAGGCACGGCGTGTGGCTTTATTTGTAAAGAAAAATTAAACAATCTTACAAGGATCACAGACTACGGAGTTTAGGTCGCAGATTTTGATGAAAATTTGAGGATGTTTTTGTACAGAAACAGCTTTTTTAATAACATTGATGGTATATATATATATATATATATATATATATATATATATATATATATATATGTTGAATCTTATTTTTAACATTACGTATATGAGATTTTTATCTCTGTCTTAGTTTATATGACCCATTGGATAAAACTTGTGATATTGGGCTTCATTTTTAGGTACGATAAAACGATTGCCAAAATTTCATCAAAATTCTTGACCCAGACTTCCTGGTGCCCCCTTGTTAGTATTCGTAAATTTTTGTTAAAAATAAAATTATCTTTGATAACGATAAATGAATCTTTTCATTATTACAATACTAAAACGGCATTTAAAAATAGCCAGGCATAAATTACTTTTTGTCTGTCATAACAACCACACCCCAAAAAGGCCATCATTCTTGTCTGTCCGTAAACGTTTCCAGTCGACTAGTCAGATTCTCGACGAGTTTATCCTCCGACACGTCTCGTAGGTCTTCCGGCTACAGTATACCTATAGTAGCCGGTCCTCGCTGACCGGCAGACTTTTGGTCGTCGCCGCATGGTCGCCGTCGTTGTCGCGCGGTCAAAAAGGAAAAGGCGACCGGCAGGCTCGTGAGGATAGAGTCGACCGTGATCGCCCAGCAGACACTGCGGGAGCGATGCAGGAGCCAAGAGCGAAAAAAACTGGTTTACGCCTCCGCGCGCCCGTCGTCGCGGATCTGCCGGAAGACTTTTTCCCGTCTGCTCGCTCTGCAGCCGGCTGCTATGCTTATATATGTATACGAATGCTAAGCGGTTGCATAAGCGGAGGATCGGCTCTCTTTTTGTACGCTGTAGAACGCCCGGGGGATTACGTTGCATTATGTTGCTTCGGCGAAGACGATTAGGGACTTTTACGGAGATGATGGCGCGCAGGTCTTTCATTTATGCCGTGCGATGAATGAAAAGCGTCGGGAGTCAAGAGACCAAGTGCCGAGAGTTGAAAGACCGAAGAGTTGAGGCAGTTGATTGATTTATTTTCAAGCTATAGACATAAACACGAGTGTTGGGCAGATTCCTTTGTGATGCTAAATAATAGTTGAATACAGAAAGGATTAGCAAACTTTGAAATTTAATGTTTTTCCATTAATATAATACACGCTGAGTATTTGAATAAGGAAACAAAAACTATGCACAACGCTGTTTTTAAATGAAGTTATGTTAGATAATTTATAGGATAATTAAATCCTAATTAGATGTTCTTTTTTAACGTTGATACCTACTGACCAATTAATAATTATAAAGATCATTCATATAATAGTTATACTTCGTAGTTATAAACGTACCATTAAAAAACTGATTACCTCTCTAAAATATAACTAAAACTGAGTATAAAATATAAAAGCCAATCACATAAAATTGCAATTGCCAGTTTAAAGTACGATGATTGGTAATTATTGTGAATTCATCGGAAGATGTAACCCTTAATTTAAAAGCTGTAAAATACTTGTTACTTGAAATTAATTTCCTACACTTCGAGAATAGCTCTTCCTATTTTAAGAGGAATGATTATACAGCAGAGAAATTAACAATTTATTTATAACACCAATAAATATTGTTATTACAATGCTTCTGAATCATCAAATATTATTTATGTTTAATAGAATGCTCATCATTATCATTATAGACCAATGTTATCATCATAAAGTAATTTAGTACAAATAGAATAACATATATAATAAAGCAAGCATAGGTAAATGTTGCTTCATTTTGACATTATATAAATAAAACGTAATTATATGCAAATAAAAGTATTCATCCGATAGACGAGCGATCATAAATGAAATCATCAAAACGAAATCGGTTCCCAATCACTAAAAATAAAAAGTAAAGTCGTGGTTATCACCGGCGAGTAAGGCGGTATATCGTGTAAGCGATTAATTAACAATCATGCATGGCCGGGTCGCTGGCACACCTGATTTGTGCGCGCGGCGATCTAATTACTCATCGGCGATCGAACTGCACCGAGCCGGAGGCCGCAGCGCGCCCAGCTAGCAGCGAGATGTAGAACGCGGAAGAAGCTGCCAAAAATCGGCGGGGCGCGATCGAGGGGAGGCGCGGGGGGATCGATCGATCGGAGCGAGCGTCGCGCGTTTAGTGCGCGGCCGATCGACGACAGTCTTGTGAGCTCCGTCGTGCCTCGTCGTCGAGGGTAACCAAACGATCGTCGCGATATACCCGACGACGAGTGTCGATCGACGAGAGCGGATTTGATCTCCGATAGACATAGCTCTCTCCGAATTTCTCGCTCTTTTCTCGTACACGACAACGACAACGACGACTCTACTCCGAAGATAAAACATGTATTACTACTGGCCGAGGGATTTCGTGGCGACACCGAAATGTGGACATTCGCACGGTAATTTGGTGATGTTCTCTTTCCCGGTGTTGTTGGATGATGTTAAACTCTAACTTAGGAATGCAAGAGTACGAATTTTGGCGCCTATTGTCTTGTATGCGTAAGCAAAAAGATCCCTTAAACAACCGGCAACACTAAATCGAGACTTGTAAAGGCGCATTCTTACTTCTTGAGAATGCTATAATATTAAAAATCCTTTCATTAGTATGTATAATGAACAATGAAATTATATTTATTTGCGGTTGATCACTTTACTTCTTAAAATACAAATAAGAAATATTTTACCTACGGCACACTATCTTATATTTATATCACAATAAAATATACACATTTTTTATTGATTCAGTTTTTTTTAATATTGTAAAAGAATGTAATTAAGTTTAAATACAAAAAATGCAAAGAAAATATTATATCTATTTAAAAATTAGAACTTTTGCTTTTACATCATTTATATAAATCATTTCAAACAACAATTTCTAATGGAAGAAACTCTTTTTTTGTGTATATATAATATATATTAACAAAATTAATAGAAAATTCAAATGAATTCGATTATAAGAATAGTTACACATCGAGTGTATCGATTTTAAAAGAGTTAATATGATTATTCCATCTTTCTATACGAAAAAAAGTTATTGCTTTATATATATATTTGATACTTAAAATGTATGTAGGTTCATATAGTTTTAAAAAATGCCATTATTTAAATTGCTGTGTGCTTAATGGTTTCAGCTAATTATTTAAGGTAGAACTCTGGTGATTTTTGACCAAAATATCAAAAAGAAATTTATTGAATATTTTTAATCTTTGTAATTGTAAGAATATGTTAAAACCTATCAGATATCAAAACTCGATGTTTTAGCAAAGTTATACGCATTTAAATACAACAATTGACATTAGATAATGTACAAAATTGAATCTGTAAACTGTTTTTCTCAAAACTAATTTTCCTAACTTTAAAAAGTGGCTTGCGTATGAGGTGTTCATGAATCTTTTGGAATCTTGCAGAAAATATACTTTAGTATATGTAGAACAGAAACTGTTGATTACATTTAAATTTTTGTCTTCTCATCCGATTTTATCCGTCAACCATTATAAAAAAAACGTGATTTTTTAAACATTTTCATAAGTCAAATGAAAACTAGTTTTTTTAAGGATGTAGAAAACGATTTTGGAAATTCTATCAATAGTTTATTTTATTGGCCAAACAAGGAAGTGACTCAATTTTTTTTCAGAGCTTTTTCTCAATATGCTATGCGCAAGTGACATATGACAACGGGTCATTTTCGTAAAAAAAAACAATTTATCTCAGTAAATCTCAAAATAATCGATATCTTGAGCTAAAAATTGGCACAGGGCTTATCATACTACATAAGTCCTTAAAATTCTAGCTCGCTAGACCGCAGGATACAAAAGTTTATCTTTTTACCATAGTCCCACCTTAACTAGTTGGCATACTGCGTTTCTTACGCATAAGAATTGTACCCGTAATTATTGTGCACAATTTAACATTGGTTAAATTATATATAGATATATTAGACCAATGCTAAATTGTGCACAATAATTACGTGTATAATTCTTATGTGTAAGAAATGCACTATGCCAACTAGTTTTGTTTTTATTGACATTTTTCAAAATTAAAACAATTTTAAAGTTTAAAAAAAGAATTTCATTGCAGTAATGTTTTTCGGAAAGCGAGATGGCAGAGCCGAGGTGGAGCCCGTTTGGGTTCGTTTGAGTATAATTTTTACATATATATTTGACTGTTTATAATTTAATGCGAAATTTGAAGTTTAGCCCCCTAGATAAGTATGATAGTAATATTACCACCGAAGAACTTTCCAGTCTGTTGCGTTGTTTTTACAAATAATGGGAAATACAACAATATTTTGAGATTATGTTTGAGTAAAAATGCCAATAGTATTTCCAATTGTTTATAAAAACGAGGTAACACGAATGTCCTTCATCAGTAATATATTGACATCATGAATATCTAGGTGACTCAACTTCGAATTTTTATCAGTAAAAGAAAAAACATGTTTTTAGCTGAGACATCCCCTTAACAATGTACAATTCATTTATTGGAGGAATTTCGCGGCAAATTTTTTTTTATGTTTAGCCCAGTAACATCTTATTTGCAATCGACAGCCTACACATTAATTTCGAAAGAGGTTAAAACAAAGCCGCCGAAATTACTTAGCAACTAGATACCACTCCCGTCACTCACTCTTTTTCACTCGATTTTCTCTTTTCAGAGGATATTCGTAATTTTCGCGATTTTCAATCATTAAAATCAAACATAACAATTATGTTATTTATTAATCTTATTAATTGCCTTTATATTATATAAAATAATGTCTGAATAATTTGT
Source organism: Gastracanthus pulcherrimus (assembly GCA_949152435.1). Taxonomy (NCBI): domain Eukaryota; kingdom Metazoa; phylum Arthropoda; class Insecta; order Hymenoptera; family Pteromalidae; genus Gastracanthus; species Gastracanthus pulcherrimus. The sequence continues at coordinate 129,321,434 of OX424574.1, forward strand.
AAACATTATTTATTAATAAAATAATTTAACATTAATAACATAATCGTATGGGGTGTTACAACCCAGGCTTGACGGGGGGACCTTAAGCACCTTCAGCGAATAATTGAATTTCTTTAAAATCTCTTGAAACTTTTATTATAAGTTAATTTAGGTGTGTTTTACACGTGGTTGAAATTTCAACCCCCCCCCTTGCGGTATAAAAAATCGAGAAATTTAGCTTCAAGTTTTAATTTTTAACATGTGAGCCCTATCTTGAGCTACCACAAAACAGACATTTTTTTATTGCAAGCCAAGTTTTCTTTGAACTATTCTGAAAAACTAATATATAATGTATAATAAGCATAAATATACTACATGAAAAGCTGGACATAGCAAGCGGTCTTTAAAGATATAGCTATCTAAAGTTGCATGAGCGGCACCGGTCGATCATCCAAGTTAAGCAGCTTTGGGCGCGGTTAATACTTGGATGGGTGACCGCGCGGAACCCCGTCCCTGCAATGATGATTTTATAGATGGGAAACGAAAATTCAGGTGCTTTTCGAGGAAGTAAAAAGGTCTCTAAGTTTGACTTTCCCATCGGCTGGTTCCTGGCGTGGGTTTTCTTGGTCGGGCAAGTTTTCCCCGCGTCACAGGACATGTCTCTGGGTGAATACGGGAATCAGTGGGGTTCACACACAGGTGGTGGGAGTGTCCCGTAAAAGGACAATCGTGTATGTACGGGTTGGAACATAGAGAATAAAAAAAAATAGCTATCTAAAGTTGTGCTCCAATGTAATTGTATATCTATATCGTGGTACAGTATATGGAAAAGTTAATGCCGTACTTTGGCTTTTGGTACTTTTTTATAGTTTTTATATTCTTTACTAATATTTGAATACTTTATATTGTAAACTGAAGGGTGTTCATTATAAATATTGATATTTGATGATCATTATTTCTAAAATTAACATTCTAACCATCCTGCCAGCCGGTGAATGTTCTTAATTACAATGCTGAAGGTGATTTTCGATGAAATTTTATTTTTGAAATTTATGGGATATTATAATGACGTAGCATTCAAAGATTACATATAAATTCTTTTAATAAAATAGAAATATTTTCAATTAATAATTAAGCTTTTATTTACGCTCCTCGTTACGATATTTGCACTACTGCGCACATTCTAGCATCCTTAAGGCCCTACGATAGCTATAGCTATAATCAACTAATATATATAGTAAATGGGAAAAAGTTTCCTCTGTACTTACGTCGTGAAAAATTAATGAAATCAAAATCCGAAGGGTGCGATCGCTTCCTTTTTATCTCTTCTATCGGGAACGATCTTGTTTGGTAATAATCCGTAGCTTCTAGGATGTGCCAGAAGAAAAATAAGTATAAGACTAAGTTATGATTGACTAATTTTTGGAAAGGAAATTATTAGTTAACAAATATTTTTAGTATGGCATATACATATTTCTATAATCTCGTAAGTTGTTATTTATTTATAGTAGTTATTTATTCATAAAAATATTTATTTTGGCGGTATACTATATTGAATATTCAATAAAGTGTAATAATGTACATTTTTAAAAACTAATAACTTTTCAAAACAAAATATAAATAGGTTAATTTGCAAACAAAATACATTCTTGCTTAAAGCATAGTCTTAAGCAGATTGTAACCAGATATTAGCTATAATTTGACTTATTAATAGCTTATTAATCTGGCTAATAATTAATAAGCTAACCAGCCATTCTATCTAACTTTCTACCAGGGAGTCTACTGATCTATAAACGTTAGCCAAATTCTAATTTCTGAAATAAAACTACAATTTTATTATCATGATAAAAAGTATTTATTTGTTTGGCATTCGTTGATCATCAATCTTCTTGATCAAAACGATTGAAGCTCTAAGAAGTTGTCACCAAACAAAATAGCTTTGTTTTCAAAGTCCGCAACCTGCAAAATTTTCGCCGCTTCGAAATGTATTTCTCTTCTGGCACATCGTAGAAATTACGGATTATTACCAAACAAGATCATTATTATGCATTAATTAACATAGTTTAAGGTATAATGAAATAATAGTTTTAAGTAATTTATTTATATAGTTAATAGGTAATTGTAGTATTTCACACTTGCTTATATAAGGTGATGTTCCTTAAGGTGATGTGGCCATCTAAAGGAACTTTCGATTCCTAGTAGATATATATATCGGGTTTTGGGGCTTCGGAAACTATTGAAACATGTTATTTGAAACTTCAACTCTAATGCCTCATGAGCTTTTTTGCAAAAAAATGTACTCTCTGAATTTTAATTAAAGAAGTTCTAAGTAGTTAAAAATTGGCCACTTTACCAACACTGTTGGTAAAGTGGCCATCTATCAGTTCTTATGGTAAAGTCGTATAGTAAGTGCTTCAAAAAGTCAAGACTAGCCTAGTAGAGACTTCCTTTATGTGTTATTTAACTACATGGTACCGTAGCGTACGGAATGCTATCGATATTTTGGGATATTAGTAGGCCTAGGAATTTTGAAGAAACAACTGCCGTTTTTATCGACCTCGATTGCCTTTTGCCTTTCAATGCATTCGTATGGCCAATTTACCAACCGATAAACGTCAAATAAAGTTGCAATTTTCGCTTCGAAAATAAACTCTACGGCAAAAACTGACATATGCATCTTGAAGTACATACAAAAAGCTACAATTTTATGTATTATATGATTTGTTTTCTCACATATCACGCTGACAAAAGTGGTTTCTTTACATGCATACACTGCTAAGAAATCAGAGTTTTGATGCTTTCGCGCGTAAACATGACACTATCTTATAATTAAAGGGCGCTAGCAGCGGGGTAACCACGCCTCTCAACATCTATTGTCAAAATACATATGCTGTAGGAGTTACGGCGCCCCAGAATATCGCATACAACGAGATCTCGTGTAGGTGGCCACATTACATACATGGCCACATTACCTGCACCCACCTTATAATATATAAGTTTTTGTTATTAATTTCAACTTTTCACGTACTTTCATAATATATTTGAGCCTTGTTAATTGAGGAAAACCAAAATAATTGTAACATTTAAAAATGTACTTACACAAAATTCTTAAACTTTTAAAGTAATAATCTAACAAGCGTATTTTTACGATAAATATCTTAATCGTATTGAAAAGAAAGCTTCAAATGTTTATAATAATACTTATTTATTTATGGAAACAATGAATTATAAGAAAAGTGCAAGATCATAAGAAGTAACTGTTCTATTTAATTTTTAGGCGTCCTGTCGCAACAACCAAAAATGTCGGAGGCACAAGGTGAGCTTAAATCGTCATATAAATTCGCGTAATAAACCCTCAAATAAATCACTTCCACGAAAGCAAAGTATACTTTTTTACTTTATTTCATACACGTTACAGACGTCTCATCTGTACTGGAGAATAGAGAGAGTAGCGACACTGAGATCACAAGACAAAAAAGCGAAATCGACGAAGAAATAGAAGACTCCGAGCAGCGAGATGGATCTGAAACTCCTAAATCAGGTACAAATATCAAACTTATTATTAAACGTGCATTTAATTAGCAATGACCTAATATAACTGTTCTCTGCGCGAATTGTTCTGTAAAAGTAAATTTCTTTTATCTTCAATTGATGAATATGAGAATGCTCACTGGGTGACAGTTAGGTAATTGCGAATAAGAAAAATATTAATATTGTAGCATTATAATATTAAATAGAGATTAATAAACTAAATATATTTTACTGATTGACTGATAATAAAAACTTATAAAATTAAAGCCTAGATGTTTTAAATAAACATTTTCAACTACGCAGAATATGTCTACTAAAAGCAAATTTGCGTATCCTTATTCTAATTTAAAAGCAACATGAAGGGCGACGGAAACGACCTCGTTTTTTTAATACTCTCGGTCTCTGTTCAAACGCAAAGATCGCTCGCATAAAGGCCAGACAGAAAAATGGAGTCAGAAAGAGACGCAGTAGAGAACAAGGAAGCTAAGGGAGGAGCGCGCCAAGTGATCGGTGACAAAGCTAATAGCCCCGAGTAGATTTCGTTTCTCGGTTTGCTCTTCAGATCGGTGTATGTGTAAACGCTCCTCGTCTTCGTACACGCGTGCACGCATACTAGCGCTCGCCGAGCGAGCTAAAATAAATCTGCAGAGAATCCCGCGTTTTAAATAAAACCGGGTTACCGACACGCGGGCTTGACAAAGCTTCGCGCTCTCTACCTATATACTGCAGCCGCGCTTGCCCGAAGCCCCATTTTTGACGCTTGGCAAAATACCGCCTTCTTTGTCTCTCTTTCTTTCTTTCTTTCTTTCTTTCTTTCTTTCTTTCTTTCTTTCTTTCTTTCTTTCTTTCTGTTTCCCCTTCTGAAGCTAACGGCGCGACTTCCTTTCTTCATCCCCGAGACGACCGATCGAGCCGCGAGTTGCAAATGTCAAAAGTCGAGATAAAAAAAGATGCGCGCGAGGAAAAAGGGGGGAAGGTGTGCAGGGGCGGGGATGCAAATCGGTGCGCTGAGTCATGGCCTCTTGTTTGCGTTATTTCAGAGTGCGTCTCAACGCCGCGGTACGACGAACCTGAGAAGTTCGGCGAAGCCGTGCCAGACGCAGCGAGGACCCAGCCAGCGACCGCAGCTCCAACTCAACAACAGCTGCAGCAGAGGCAGCAGTTACAGCAAAGCCGTGCCGGTGAGTGCAATTTACTGCCAGTATTAGTAGAGCGTCTACGTTCGGCTTTGGAGCTCTCTTGCTCGAGTCAGAGCAGCGAGGATCAGTTGCCGCTTGAAGACTCTGGAGTCGACTCGGAAGAAGACTTTAGGCTGTGGAATACTGGACTTGTCGGCGCATCCTCAACCTTGTGTGGTTCGGAGCAGCAGCAGCTACTGCACCAGGAAATTTCGGGCAAACCGAAGCTCGACCTCAAATTTCTGGAGGACATTTTGTTAGCCGATATTCACACAGCACTTGCCAGGCTTCAGGATACGCTAAAACGTGTGGACATTGGTACGCTAACGAGGTACAACGCCAGTTTAGACCCCTCCAACAAACTCTATCTGCTGCGACTCATCTCAAATCTGCTGGCGAAGCTCAAGGTGCCGGAGGACGCAATCGCTAAAACGAGCGAGCCAGAAACCAGATCCCACAGTGGGCCGAGACGACGCAAGAATGAGAGACACACGATCAGTGTCTCCGCGGAGGAAATAGCTCGAGCGAAAAGATGGTTTGACGAAAAAAGCATAAGCTCCAACGAATCTTCACCGAAGATCGTACTTGAGAAGGAGAACGAAACGGAAAGGATAGTTGAAGGTACACCAAGCTCAAGCATAAAATTAGCGGAAATAAGCGAACAGAAGTCACTAGAGAAACCTGCTGTCGAAACATCGATTACCTTTGACAAAAGCGCTTTTAACGATAAGTGCATGAAAGATGCTATCAATCAGCAGCAATCACTACAAAGTAAGAACAATCGTGAATCACATGAGAATAGAACGTATGATCCAAAGAAAACCGAAGAACGTATGATAGAAAAAATACTAACAGCACCTAGAAGATTTGATAGCCTTTGTAAAGACGATAGTGCTGTAGACGGTTTCCAAGACCGAAGTGGAGAATCTTTCTATCAACAACATTCCGTAGCACCTACGAGGCACAACAAGTTCATAGCAAAAAAATCGAAGATAAAACGCGCAAACACAATCGATATACCAAATTACTTGAAATTGAAAAGCGAAAGTCCCGATCAAATTCAAAACGGCTGCTTTGCACTGAGGCGACCAATTGACGTCGGAGACAGAGTGATAAACAGCCATCAAAGAGTCGTGCCATCTTTTGAACCTAAAACTGATAACGATCGTAA